>PVLC010005990.1:0-72174 GCA_004027655.1 Graphiurus murinus
GAAGCCAGATGATTATAGAACCATGCTATTAGTACTTTGATAGAGGCATGCACGTGAGGTGTGTGTGTGTGTGTGTGTGTGTGTGTGTGTGTGTGTACGCACACGTGCATTGGAGGACTATGGAATCACAGAGAAAGGTATGCCAAAATAATCAGGTACTTTCTCCAAGATATTTTGTAGTCCTATCCCAAGATATAAAGTGGTAAGTCTTTTACTGCATTTGTCGAGGTAGCTTCCTTTTATTATTCAATCTTGTCCTTAAAATGTGAGATATATTAGAGGGCGGCTAGAAGATTTCCCACAAAGACCCTACCAGAGCCAGGAACTAGAGAATATGTGGCAGTCAGTCAGAGAAAGCCTGGAAAAGGAGAGGAAAGAGCACTCTTGAAGGCGAAGGCAGGAGATAAGAGGCAGTGGACTGGGAACACTAGCTTAGTGCTTCCCATGCTGTATTGGGGAGGAGAGCCTATAGCTCAGAGGACTGATGCTGGAAAAGGAAGCAAGGTGTGACATGGAGAGCTGTATGTGCTGAATAAGAGGCTCAGTCTTTATCCTGAAGCCATGGAATAAGGTGGGAACAATAAAAGTCTTCAAACAGGAACAAGACAAGACTGGATTTCTGGAGGATGCAATAGAGAGATAAGCCTGGAGACAGGAAGACTAAGGAGGGAGGCTGGTGCTACCAGGGAAGAACAATGGCAGTCTTAACTTAGGCAAGGGTGGTAGAGGACAGAAAGAAATGATGAATCAGACAGTTGGTTATTTGGACTGGGTTTGGTGGCCGGAGGGACAAAGTAAAGGGGAGAATCCTCTTTGTCCATGGTCATCAGTCTGTGGATCCAAGATGTTTTATAGGTAAAAATGAGTTACAGGTAAATGTGTCCAATTACAAATAAATTTGGTGTAGACACAGATACCTTTCCTCTTCAAATCTCTGCTGCATGAAATCAGCTTCCTAATGCAAATCCCATGGCTTTTTTCTGCCATTTGGCATGAGTTGGGGACCTTTGAAACACCAAGTTTCCCTGCTAGTTGGGGTTACACAATATTTCATCCAGGCACTATCAGAGTCAGGGAGCCATGCTAGTCCTCACTCCAGGTCTGTGGTTCCCTGGGCTCCCCTAGAGCCCCTTGAGTTCCATTTTTTAAAATATACTTTTATTGGTGCACTGTAATCATGCATCACAGCAAGGTTGAGAGTGATTTAAACATACACGTACACAGCACTTGGTGTGTTTCCCTCTGAATCCCACCCTGCTCCTTCTCCACCATCCATACATGTTATTGAGATCAATAGTGATACTTTTATATATGGACATAGCATTATTTGAACTGTTTCTTTTGTCATTTCCTTTTTCCCCTTCCTCCGTCCCTCCCCCATCTACTTCCACTATTCTGCTGGTCTCTTTCCTTATTTATCTGAAATCTTTTTTGTTTCCCATTTTCTCTCTCTAGCTTCCATATATGAGGGAGAACACGTAACCCTTACTTTCTGAGACTGGCTGATCTCAATTAGCATACTATTCTTTAGTTCCATTCATTTTCCTGCAAATGACATAATTTTGTTCTTCTTTATGGCTGAGTAAAACTCCATTGGGTATATACAAATGGTCAGTAAATATATGAAAAATGTTTAACGCCATTAGCAATCAGGGAACTAAAAATCAAAGCTACATGGAAATTCTATCTAACTCCATTTACAAATGGCAATCATCAAGAATATAAACAAAAAAATGCTAGCAAGGATATAGGGAAAGAAGAACTCTTATACACTGTTCGTGGAACTGCAAATTAGTACAACCACAATGGTGATCAGTATGGAGGTTCCTCAAAAGACTAGGAATAGAACTACCATATAACCCAATATACCACTTCTCAGAAGCTTTCCAAAGGAATTAAAGTCAGAACACTATAGTGATACATGCATATCCATGTTTATAGCAGCACCATTCACAATAGCCAAATTATGGAACCAAACTCAGATATCCATCCATTTGTTTTTTGGGTTTTTTTGTTTGTTTGTTTGTTTTTGCAGTACTGGGGATTGAACTCAGGGGCATTCTACCTCCAGCTATACCCCCAGCTCTATTTTTTTTATTCTTTATTTTGAAACCGAGTCGCACTAAGTTGCGGAGTGCCTCACTAGGTAGCTGAGGCTGGCCACGAACCCGGATCCTCCGGTCTCAGCCTCCTGAATGCTGGGATTACAAGCATGCGCCACCACGCCCGGCTCCATCCATTTGTTTTTGTTATTTCATTTGTAGGCAAACTGAGACATATCGACCATTCATTCACTCTTACTCAGATGCACATATATGGCGGGCATTATGAATACTTTTGAGTCTTCAACAAGAGAAAAAACATAATGCTGTGTCTTAAGGGTGGGAATGGTCTTTGGCTCTTCTCTAGATCTGGTCTGGTTTCAACATCAGCACTCCTGGCTCTTGCAGACCAACCCATCCTCTGGTATCTCTTGACCTTCATCATGCCCAACCTGTCATTCCCACCCTTTTTCTCAGAGCTTTGCATTTTGCCTCTCAGCACTGAACCATCTCTTTGCTCCCTGCCTTGCTCTCCCACCTAATCCTGCTGTTGTATTCCACCCACAAGACTCTGCCCTACTCTGATTCTTCAACTTACTGTGTTTCAGAATCACTGGGAAGCTAGTTAGATTCCGGGGTGGCTCATTCATGTTTCTGATTCAAGAGAGCTGGGCCAGGGCCTGAGAATCTGCATTTAATGGCATGCACCCTCCTTCTTTGGCCTCCTCCCTTGCCCTAGGTGATTCTGACTTGGTGAGGAGAGCACACTGCCAAGGCGGAATGGCACTATTTTCCCAACAGGAGACCTGGGTTTACTCCCTACTCTGCCCTTTTTCTACCAGTTCTTGGGGTCAGTCACTTCAAATCCCCAGCCTTCTATTTCCTCATCTCAAGCATGAGGAAACAGGGAGAGATGTTATGCTAGAGAGCTTAAACTTCTTGCTTCATTATCTTTCTTTCTCACCTCTCTCTGGATGTTCTACCACCATCTGCCTTCTCTCTCCTGCACCCAGGCAATTGAACGTGCTGAGAGAAGATGGCGGTATGAACTGATGGTGGCTGCCCCCTGAGCTCTCAGCACTGTGCAGAGAGCTGTGGCCCTCCTACCTGCCCTCGCTCATCCTTCACAAGGACTTTTCCTAATGCTCTTCTCTCCCGACACTTCAGACATGGCTACTTCCCCTGCATCTTAACCTGTGAATTTACTTTCAACTCACAGAGAAAATAGAAGCCACAAGACAGAAATTACCCAACTTCCTGCCACAAAACCCACAAACACACTTGGTTCAACCTGTCCTTTCCTGCTCCCTTCCTGTCTCTCCCTAGATGCTCTGAATCGAGTCCCTTCCTGTCTAGTTCTTCCAAGACTCCTCTCTCTTCCTGTATCTTCAACTTCTTCCTCTCCACAATTACATTCCTACCACCCAAAGATTAGTATTATTAACACATTGTTATAATTAGTTCAGTGTTTTGTACATTTATTTTTATTTATTTATTTATTTTTGCGGTACTGGGGATTAAACTCAGGGGCATTCTACCTCCAAGCTATATCTCCAATCCTATTTTTTATTCTTTATTTTGAAACCGGGTCTCACTAAGTTGCAGAGTGCCTCACAAGGTAGCTGAGTCTGGCTGCGAACCCGGATCCTCTGGTCTCAGTCTCCCAAATGCTGGGATTACAAACGTGCACCACCACGCCCGGCTTTACATTTATTTTTTAAATACTTTTATTGGTGCGTTTTAGTCTTACATCTAATGTAGTTCAGAGTGATAGTGGCAAACATGCACACAGCACTTGGTGAGCTTTCCCCTCGCCTTGCTCCCTCTCCTCTCTCCTCTTCCCCATACATGACATTGCGATTGGCGTTGATATTCTCACATATGTATATAACATCAATGGAAGAGCCTCCTTTATCAATTCTCCCTCTCCCCTCCCCTAGACCACCTCCCTCACTCCACTGAGGTTTCTTCTCCATTATCTAACATCCCTCTTGTATCCAAATTACTCCCTAGCTTTTGCATATGAGAGAAAACATATGACCCTTCACTTTCTATGACTGGCTAATCTCCATTAGAACATATTCCTGAGATTTTTTATTGATTTGCAAAAGAAATGTGAAAGTTAGCTGGGCATGGTGGCGCACGCTTGTAATCCCAGCATTCGGGAGGCTGAGACCGGAGGATCCGGGTTCGCTGCCAGCCTTAGCTACCTAGTGAGGCACTCCGCAACTTAGTGAGACTCGGTTTCAAAATAAAAGAATAAAAAATAGGGCTGGGGGTATAGCTCGGAGGTAGAATGCCCCTGAGTTCAATCCCCAGTACCACAAAAAAAAAAAAAAAAAAAAAAAATGTGAAAGTTATCAGAATCAGAATGGAATTGCTTGTGTCAACTCTAACACAACAACAAAAAAGTAATTAAAACTGGGAGGTTTTATAGGGAGGGTCCACACACATGACCACCTAATAGTAACTATCACAGAAGATTCTGCCAGAACCCTAAACTTGTACCATAACCTTATCAACAAGGACATCTATCTGCCCAGCAACTATCTGTCCAACTTCAGCCTGACACCACTCTATGTAGTAATCATCATGGCCAAGGATTACTGTTTCAAAATATCTGATGAAATCCTTGTCATTTCACCTTTGAACGCTTCCCCTTGCCTCATCCTCTTTGAATATGCCCATAGCTTATGATGGCATGTACATTCCCGTTGCCATGCTCCGCTACTCCCAAATGAATGTCATTATTCTTCGGAGAATCTCTCTCTGAGTGTGATGTGTTTTGTTTTTTTTTTTTTTATTACCAAGTTAATATTCAAACGGGGAGCATAGTCACTATGTTGGGGATTTATTATAGGAATTGAACCTTAGACAATGGTGGGAGATGTGAAAACCCAAGATGGGATGGTAATGCTGGAGGAAGAGAGGAATCATTATTTGATCATCTGAAAAGCCACGCACATTATCCTGGATTATCTAGGAGGGCTGAGTGGAGAGGGAGACAGAAGGAGAGTTGACTGCAGTAGTAGGAAATATGATGATGATTAGAAGACGTGAGCAGGGGCTCAGGAGCCAAGGAATGCAGGTGGCCTCCAGAAGTTAGGAAAGTCAAGGGAATGAATTCTCCCCTAGAGCCTCCAGGAGATTCCAGCCCTGTGACACTTTGACTTAAGCCCAGTATAACTTATTTCAGACATGTGGCATCCAGGACTGTAAGAAAACAAATTTGTGTTGTTTTAAGCCATGACTTTCATGGTAATTTGTCACCGGAGCAAGAAGGAACAAATATCCATATCCAACCACAAAGTGAGAACACTCAAAGGGCATCCCTGAAGAAGTGTGTGGAGAGCCACACTGGGTTCACTGTGATCCAGAGACCAGCACCTGGCACTGGGCTCATGACCACTGTTGGTTGCTCAACTGGACCAGTAGCAAGAAGCAGTGCTGGATGCAGAGTGGAGGAGAGCTGAAACCCCCTAGACACCTTTCTGTTGGAACTGACCACAACTGATCATAAACACCCTCAGAGAACAGAGGGTACTCTGTCACTTTGTGCCTTCTAAATTCCACACCAGCCTGCTTCCAGCCAGCTCTCACTGATGTAGGCAACAGACCTCTGAGACCCATGCTTTCCAGCTTAACCAAGTTTATCCAGCACACTCCAACACAGGGTTATGTGCTTTTATAGGCTTTCTGTGGCTTTATCCCTCACATTATAGCGACATCATTTTCCCATATTGTTGGATAGTCTTCCAAACTAACATAGAAGAATTTCTGGTGATCCATTATTTACTTAACCCTCTTCTACTATTGGTTACTCAGTGTGATTTCTGTTTCTTTATAGCACAAAGAGTACTGTAGTAACTCTGTGAATACAAATATATGTTGGCATCTCTGACATTTCCTAGAAAGGGGATCACTGCATTAAAGGAAATGAGTTTCTATGGATCTTGGCGATTCTTGCCAAACTGCTGTCCAAAAATGATGTATCAGCTTTCATTCCTATTAACATTGGGCCCTGGCCAGCATTGAACATTACGTGTTAAGTCTTTTTAGAGAGGTACTCCTTGACAGTTTCTGGTGCTTGGTGATCTTTACTGCTCCAGAATTGGGTGGAACTAGCTGCCCTGCATCTCTCCTTGCTGGCTGGCTGGGCAGGTGACACCTTCTTCCCTTATCTCCACGGTGCCTGCATCTTTAGAAGTTGCACTCCTGGTGAAAAGGGACAACCTGTTCTGATAAGGAATCCAGCACTTTTCAGTCAATACCTTGGGGAAGTATGTTGTTTAAAAATTAAATACGTTCTCAATAAATGCACAAGGAAAACTGCTGTTCCTCTATTACAAAATAGAGAAAGTGAAATAAAAAGAGAGTAAATGACTTCCCTGGGTATAGATAGCAAGCCCCTCACAGAATCACAATTAGCATTTACTTTCCTAAAGTTTTAATCATGATTTAAGACATTTCAAAGCATCTGTATTGTACCCCAAACTAGATTTTACATCAAGCATGGGAAAAGTAATCTTTGATTTATTTCTGAAAGACGAAAGTACATGAATTGGCTGATTCCCATTGCAAATATTTTAATTAATAAGGATCATTTCATCACGTCAAACTTTAAATAATCTTTTTGATTCTTAGTTTTACTCTAACAGAGATGAAAATAAAACACAATTGTGTAATGCCAAAGTGATCCAAAGAGAGTACTCTCACATTAGAGAATTTTATACAGGGAGTGATTAAGCAGTCTAGTCTGCATGTTTTCCCAAATTTATATTTCACCTGAAGTGTGATGGTTAGATGGATATGCAGCAATTGGTACACTGAGAACAGAAATTAATACTGATTTATCTTCTCTCCACATTGCAAAGCATATTTTTATATACAATCTCGGAATGCTAATAAAGTAATCTAGTTTCCATTTATCAAAATCAGAAATGCCTGAATTTCTGATGGCTGGTTTGCTTTTTGGAAACCTATTTTAGAGCTATCAGATTGTCTGAGATCTTTAGGGAACTTCTGCATTAAGGAGTCAACCATGAACAAACATCTGTATAATGTGTACAAAGACATAGCTAGCTGAGCTATGAGGGAGGTGGCAGAAATTACCAGTGGCTCTCACAGTGGTCCCTAAACCAGCTGTAGCATCATCACTTTGAAACTGAGCAGAAATGCAAATTCCCACCTTAGACCTAAGGGATTAGAATGTTGGGGGCAGGGGGATGCTGGGCAATGTGTTTTAACAAGCCCTCTGATGCATGCTAAAGTTTATTTAAGAACTGCTGATCTAGAGAGATCTACAAATGTGGGACTGAAGCCGAGAGAGGTTGGGTATCATTCCCTAAAGCAGCTGAGATTCAGTGGCTTAGCAGGACCAGAACTCCCAGTTGCTAGACAATTCTAGCAATCTTTTTATGACAAGCAGCTTCTCAGCAATGTCCAGTGAGGGTAACGGTGTGTTTAGCACCCTCTGTCCTCATAGTGCGACACACTATGGGGTAAGATATTTTAGAAAGGCAGGCTTTGTGCTTCAAAAAAGAAACCTACACAAAGCCCAGCTGCCAACCCTTCTGATAACTGGATGAATGGGTTATTGCTATACCTCTGGATTTCATGTTTTAATCAGAAGCATTAGGAGAAGTTCTCTGTTGAAATGACGAAAGTTCTCACAGAGAGCTTTTATGAAAAGCTGCCTGGTTATTTGTTGTGTAAAATGGAAAACTGTGTAGTTATACCCCTTTGAGAGGATTACTATACTCAAATGGACTTATTCCTGGCATCAGGGGGAACAGTGGGGAAATTTCACCTCATTGCACCTGCATAGTTTACTTACATGATCTGTAACCAAAGGGAACCTTTCTTCGTTGTAACAGGAACCTCGTGTCATAAACAGTGGCGAGTGGAAAATAATTTGATGGCACTTATTTTTTGTGAAGAATCTCAAGGATGCTAAAGAAAAGAAAAAAAAGTAATTTCTAACTCATGAAGTCCTTACTAAGTAATTAAGTTTCTCTTTATTTAACCAATTTGTACTTAACCAGATGGAAGAAGCGATTGATTTGATTGAATCTTTTTCAAAGTCAGCAAGGGCACCTTAAGTCTTGCAAATATCAAAGATCTGATATCTCCCTTTTGACAGTAGTTTCCCAGTTCAGCAAGGATCAAATGATCCATGTGGCACTGTCTTTGCTAAAATATCGCTCTAAGCACACAACATAAACATATATCAAAAATACGTGTGATGCTGGCACTTTTCTTTTGTCATGGACATGATCTATGATTATTTATACCATAAGAAAGTCTCACAGCAAATTCCTGTAGAATTCCCACATAAACCCAAGTTCCTATGGAGGAGGCCTTAATATGGTTCAGGGACAGTTCTGGAAATCCAGGATGAGAGTGGGAGAACAATATACTACCACTGACTAAAAGAAGTGTAATGTGATCTGCACAGGCAGTGTCAAGTTTTCTAGTAACCACATTTAAAAAAAGTACAAAAAAGATGAAATTAATGTTAATAATAGTTTTATCAAATCCAATATATCTAAAATATTATTATTGCAACATGTAATCAATATGAAAATTACTAATTATATTTTTATACTAAATTTTCACAATCCAAGTGTGTTTTATACATACACACACAACAGTCACATTTCAAATGCTTACTTATCCACAGGTGGCTAGTGACTACAGTATCAGACAGCACAGATATGGATCCACTAGGCACGTGGACATACTTATAGGTGCTTCCTTAGCCTATCTTCACCCCAATCCTAATTTTCAAATTGTCAGCCTGACTGTCTGCTCTCCATAAGCAACTCTTCTGAAATGCCTCTGTGGTCTCATTTTCTTTCTTTCTTTTATTTTTTTTGCAGTACTGGGGATTGAACTCAGGGGCATTCTACCTCCGAGCTACACCCCCAGCCCTATTTTTTTTTATTCTTTATTTTGAAACCGAGTCTCACTAAACTGTGGAGTGCCTCACTAGGTAGCTGAGACTGGCCGCGAACCCAGATCCTCCGGTCTCAGTCTCCCGAATGCTGGGATTACAAGTGTGCGCCACCACGCCCGGCTCTCATTTTCTACTCTATTCTCTTTGTTTCCTTATTCTCTAATGATCCTAATGCTTTAAATACTAGCTTTATGCTTATGACTCTTAAGTTTCTATCTCCAGTCAAGACTTCTCCCCTGAAGTTCAGACCCTCAACTCCAATTGTATATTCAACATCTTTTGGGTAAAATAGTTCCCAAAAGTGTAGTGTGATCGAAATCAGAATTGACTACCAATCCCCTTGCTCTTTTCTAAGTGGCAAATAAATAATACCACTACCTACTCAGTTGTTTGGCTAAATGCTTCTCTTTCCCACACTCCACATCTAATTTATTAGCCAATTCTGTTGCTTCTACCTTTATAATATACTCTATTCAGACTTATCTCTACTTTTATGCTTATAACCCAAGTCCAAGACAATATCATCTCCCTCCTGCATTTCTGTACCAGTTTCCTAACTAGTCTATTGTTTACTATCTATTTGCCTTTTAGAAAGAGATTGGACTTTAAAAGCATAAATCATATCATATATTTCCTTTGCTTACAACTCCTCCATTGGTAAAAAGGACATGAAAAGATGCTCTGCAACATCAGCCATCAAGGAAATACAAATTAAGTCTTCAATGAGATACCCTTTCATACCCACTAGAATGGCTAGCCTAATAAATTAGACTGCCAATGACAAATGTTTGGTATGTTCAGAAATGAGAAGCCTTATAGATTGCTGGTGGGAATGTGAAATGATGCTGCCGCTTTGGAAAATATTTTGGTAGTTCCTGAAAATGTTAAACATAAAACTACTATGCAACTCAGCAATTCCACTTCTAGATATCCACCTGAGGAGAATGTTGGAAAACATGTCTACACAAAAACTTACCTAAAACTGTTCATAGTTGCATTGTTCATAATAGGCAAGACTGGAAACAACTTACCTGTTCATCAACAGATAAATGGACAAATGGTGGTATATCCATACAATGGAACACTCCCCAGTAATACATACTACAGAATCTGAAAAACAACCCTATATTGTACAATTCCATTTACAGAAATTTCCCCAAAAGCTAATTTATAGGGGTAGAATGTAGAGTAGCAGTTGCATAGGAAACTAAATAGCTGTAAGTCAGCATGAGGGATATTACTGGGAAGGTAAGTTCTAAAACTAATTTACAGTGATGGTTGCATTCCTCAGTCAAATTATAAAAATCATTGAATGGCACACTTGAAATAGTTGGATTTTATGATATGTAAGATATATCTCAATAAAGATATATATTCCAAAATCTCCCATTATACTTAGACTATTAACCAAACTCCTTATATGGCCCACCAAGCTCTCCATGATTGGCCTCTACCTGCCTCTTATCCCCTCTTTGCCGCTACCTTTCTCTTGGTTCCGGCTACAGTGGTCCTTCTTTTTAAAATTTTTTTTTTTTTTAATTGGTGCATTGTAATCATACATCTTTGTTAGGTACAATCTGGCAAAGGCATACATGCACACATCTCTCATTTAACCCTTCCCCAATTCCCACTCCACTCCCTCCCCCTCCCTCCTTCTCAAGTTCAGTTTAGTGATTGACTCTGATATGTTTGTGAAAGTACATCATGTGCATTAGGGTGTTTCCCTCACCACCACCCCCCCATTCCCTTGAGTTAAGTCACCTTCTTTGCTCATCTAAGGTTTCTCTTTCTTTGTCTAGAGTCCCTCTTATGACCCACTTTCTCCCTCCCCACATATTAGGGAGAACATACGATTTTTTATTTTTTATGACTGACTAATCTTAATTAGCATAATGTTTTCCAGTTCCATCCATTTCCCTGAAAATGACATGATTTTGTTGTTCTTTATGGCTGAGTAAAATTCCATTGTGTACATATCCCATAATTTTGTAATCCATTCATCTGTTGATGGACATCTTGGCTGGTTCTATAGTTTGGCAATTGTGAATCGTGCAGCTATAAACACAGATACACATGTATCCCTTTAATATGCCAAGTTCATCACTCCAGTAAAGGGCTCGATCCTCCCCCAGATCCTCAGGCCTTCCTTCTTCTTAACATTCAGGTCACTCCTCCCAGTACAGCACAAGACATCCTTTGCAACTTCTCTCCTTTTAGCCTCTTTCTGGAGGTTATCTTTATGCTTACATGTTTACCATTTCTTTCCCCTTACCTGTCTCTGAGTTTCCCGTTGAGGAACTCACCTGCCTTTTTTAATGACTGTGTTCAGAACAGTGAGTCCCATCACACAAGAAGTACTCACTGAACCAAACCAATCAACTCACTGAACATTCTTGGACATTCTATTTAATCCTCTGAGCCTCAAGTTATTCTTCCGTAGAAAAACAGATAATAATTATATCTCTTTCTCACCCCATAAGATTGTTTGTGAGGCTTGAATCCCAGTTGTATAAAAGCTCTTTGGACACAAAGCTAGGTGTTATTATTCTGTGAGGAGATGACCTCATGATTCCTTTGGACCATCCTCCTGTTTACATATTCCAGGGTCAAAAAAATATTGCAAACACATGGTTGAGTCATGTGCTCTCTATGGAGGGAGAGAGGCAGAGTGCGCAGACAGCTATTCTGTGTGGTTTCTGAGGAAGCCAGTGCACTCCTCCTGTGTAGGACAAACAACGCCCTTTCCTGTCCCCCAAGTCCATAAGTGAAAGAGACCTCATATAGCCACATAGGAAGCCCGGCTGTTCTTCTCTGGTGACAATGAGAAATCTTGGGGAAGTAGATCTGTTTGTTTGCCATTTGGCTTCACCATGGAAAGAAGAAAGATGGGGCTTTTGCCATATCTGCTGAGAATGTAAAGCCCCAAATTCCAAGTAGAAGAAACTGTACTTTAAAACTAGTTCATTTCACATATGTCAATAATGGATATCAGAAGGTAATATATTTTCACTGCCATTAACTAAGCTGCCGAGTAAGAACTTACCCCTAACCTTTTCTTTTTCTTTCTCTCATTTTTAAAAATGTACATATTTGGCAACTTTGCTAAATGTTCTCTTGGGAATCATTTCAAAAGCAACCAAAATACTTCTTTCCCTAACTAAAACAGCTTCCCCAACTGACTGAATATTTTTTTAAAACTTTAATCTCCTTTTAAATTCTTTAATGCAATAAGAATTTCTTGTGCTTAAAATTGACCTCTAAATTGAATGTCTGTTCAAAACATTTTTGCCTTAAAATCTTGAAGTGTCTGTTAGTATCTAGTATTTTTGATGAGTCCGATGTCCAATTGATTCTTATTCATTTATATGTATTCTCTCTCTTTCTCTCCTCTTAATTCTTAGTGTCTAAAATTTCATTAGAATGCATCTATTCCAATATGCTTAGCATTTTATGGGTACTTCCAATCATGCATCATGTCACTTCTGGGAATTTCTCTTACATTATTCCTTTACCATTTTTAGTATTTTCCCATTCTTTCTGAGTTCCTTTTTGAGCCATCCCCTCGTGTGTATGTGTGTGTGTGTGTGTGTGTGTGTGTGTGTGTGTGTGTGTGTGTATAACTCATATATTCTACATGAGTCAGACTGCTCTTTCCTCTACCAGTATGACCACATCAGCTATGTTCTTTCAGGGTTTATTCAAATTTCCTTGTTTGCTAATAAGATAGCATTTCCTTCAGAGTAGAGAGAAAGGGGTGAGGGAGGGAGGAACTCTGTCAAGATACTACTTGGGATTTGAGGCTAGGAGTTAGAAAATGTGGAAATCTGCCATGTTGACCTACGTTTCCAAGTAGTCATTTCTGAAAGACTGGATCCTACCTGTCCACATGTGGAAGTTCTCTGGGATTTTATAGTGTCTTCCTCAGACAAACTTTCAGAAGAATAATGATTTTTCTGGATATAGATTACAAAAGTCATTGTTTTGTGGCTCTGATTCCAGGTCAACATTCTCCACTTTAGCTTGCTCATTCCTTTTAAAGTTCTGCCTGCTGTTACTACCTGTGACTATCCTTAATATCCTATTCTAATATTCTATTGTTTTGCAATTAGAATGTAAGTGCAGTTATCACAAGTAGTACAAGGTCCAAGTTTCCATCTCGTAATTCTTGAAGACCCTGAAAAAAGATGACCTCTTTATTTAGTTCAAGACTGGAGTCTCTTTCTTTAGTTTAAAACATGCTGTTAGGATCCTGAGTACTAACCTCATGTCAGCAAATACCTTTATTCTTTCTCAACATTTTAAGGGAAAGAGAGATCATGAAAGAAATCAAGTCATGCTCCTTAACTCCACAGTCCTGGGAACCAGTCAAAAGAATAATAATGTTCCAGCCAGAGTAATCAGAGCAGATATGGCTAATAGATTTCAACTTGAGTTGAGATAAATGATTGATAGGGGCTGCCTGGAACAGCTGTGTTGGAAAGGATTTTGAGGCCACATCTGGGTTCACAGGACAAAGTGTGATTAATGATGTCTGCCATGGGTGTGAGAGGAGGAGGTGGTAGTAGCCATGCCATGTATTTTTAATCCCTGAATAAGAATTTTCTGATGAATAGAACTATTCATCCATGAGGTTGCCAGATTGCAGTCGGAAGATTACGGCATAGTCCGACAGCATGGAGATAAGATGCTAATGCTATTTGGACTGATTTTATTCAACTCGTAGCCAGAATGATTTTCTAACTTGCCAGAGCCAGTAAGTTGGAAAATAAAGTATGTCATATCTGTTTTCCCACTGCTTGGTTTAAACTTAAACACAGGGCTATAATACATCCTAGAGCAGACACAAATAGGATATTACACAGAAAATGGAATGTTTGGCTATTCAAATTATCATTCTAATAAAAATCTTCTGGGGTGGATTCCTCTTTACTTGCTTTATTTTATGCTTTGTTCAGTCAACATAGAGACGCATAAAGAAAGGAGTGATTTTTGCTCTTGATGTCTTTGTCAGAGATAAACATTGCTAATATTTTGATGTGTAAGCTTCTAGAGTCTCTTCTGTGTATAATGTTTAAACTTAATGGTATAATATCATAATACTGCTTTTAACCAAATTTTTTTATTTCACAAAATTTATACTTCAAAGTTAATAAATGTGATTGCATTCTAATATTTAATGAACAAATAATATTCCATTATATGCATGTACCATCATTGATATGAAGCTTAATCAAGCTTCATAAGTTTTTCATAATTTGGCAGTATAAACAACATTTGATTAATATTTTGTGCATAAATATTTGTGTATTGGTTGTTTCCTAAGAATGATTTTCTTAAAAAAAAGCATTTCTGGGTCAAATGTGTAATTTTCTTTAATTTTAAGGGTTTTGCTACTGCATTACAAGAGGTATTAACAATATACTTGAAAACTCTTGGAGGGAGTGATACAGAAGATCGCTTTTCTGAGTGAAGAGCCTGAACTACTTACCCACCTCCATGTACATATCCACACAGTCTCTTTCTCTCCTTTATGACATCATATATCTCAATGACAGAGACCATAATAATTCAAAAGTGCAACAGCCAACTCAGAAGCAGGCTTGTGCACTTGGAGCCTGTGGAGTGAAACTAGAAATGATCATAGGGGGTGCTTGAGTCTATAGACCAAGCACAGGTCCAGCTGTCCCATGACTCCTGAGCTCTCTGGAGGGATCAAGCACTCTGCTTTGTACTTGCTGCAACATGCAGGGCTAATGTCAATGATAGAGCAAAGTTCCAGTTCCTTTTACTGGTTAATCTCTGAGGTTACCTCCAGGCCTGTGGAGTTGGGCAGACTGCAGCATGGGGGGCTGGAGGAGTCTGGAGGAAGACTGGCCTCAGAGCACACATTATAAGGAAGGCTGAATTAGTAACTTCCTTTGGGGACAACCCAAACTATCAGTGGGTCGGGACAGTGTTATTTTTATAATGCCCTTTCTGTGTTCCTCCTGAGACACAGCTCTCTCTCTATCCCATCCACTCATTTTCTTATTTCTTGACTTTTGACCTTCGAAAAGTTCCTCTTCATTTGTGGTGCTTGTACAAGTGTTCAGTGTTGGATGTATATATATATGTGCGCTGGTATGGTGGTATATGCCTGTAATTACAGTACTTGGGAGGCTGATACAGGAGGATCACAGGTTCAAGGCCAGCCTCAGCAACTTAGTGAGGCCATCTGCAACTTAGCAAGCACCCTGTTTCAAAATGAAAAATAAAATAGGGCTGGGATGTAGCTTGGAGGTAGAATGTCCCTGGGTTCAATCCCTAGTACCAAAATAAATAAGTGACTTATAAATCATAGTTAACAGTACCTATAAAAAGTAGGAAATTAAACTACAAATAATCTATACCTATATATTTCAGGGGGGAAGTTGTCTCTGTTTCATTTCAAATCATTGCATAATATTTACTGAGTCCACCTTCAAAGGTTTCATTCTCCCTCGAAGTTGTTGTGTTGGTGCCTTATTAAACTAGTAACCAGAGCAACTAGGGCAACTAACTCTGCACATTGGAATGAAGAGTGAGTTGGAAGGTGGGATGGAAGCCTGTTGGCTCACACAATTTGCTGGGCGATTTTTCAAACACGCCCAGCCTGAGTTGGTGGAATGTATGGTCATTATCAGTGATAACTGAGTTTAGTTTCACATCTAGAAAATCCTACGTGGTGTGTATGTGTACACACCATGCACACATGCATGCACGCACGCACACACGCACACAACCCTCAGGAGACCAGAAAAAAATGCAAAATTTCAAACTCCATTTGTTTTCTAAAAAACGTGTTAGTAGTAGAATTTTTTTCTGCAAAAATGATAAAGAATTCAAATATAGAAAGAAAAAAGAACCCCTAAAATGATTGGAAATTGGAAAGACACAGAAAGTGACTTCTGGAAATCTTCTGCCTGTATCTTTGTGTGGAGAATGAATGGGATGATGCTAGGAAGCTTTGCTCCCCAGATGCAGTGTGTCTCTGGGATCATTTATTTTTGCAGCATACCTTGCTTTGAATATGAATAGAAAGTTCTTTAAGGAACATGAATGCCGAGATCCTAGTGAAACAATAGGCAGCCAGTCTTTGGATTCTACTGTTCCAAGCAAGCTGGCATGGGAAGTCATCCGATAGGAATGTCCAAGATCCCACGCTGGGAGAATATGAAGACAGGGATTTAAAATAGGGGTGGTCCTCTATTTACCCCCATGTAGGGTCAGTAAATATATCTCCATTTCCATGCATGTATACATACAGCCAGGGACAGAACATGACCACCTAAGAATATGTCCCATTTTTTAACATAGGAGGGAGTGTTTAGCCTGGGGTTTGTGTGTCTCTCTTGCCAATCCTGGAGACAAAGGCAGGAAAGTTGTCTCACCTGGGAGGAGCAGTGAGGAGCTCAAGAAGAATGAGATATTAGGTTTACTTATCAAAATATTGTAAGCCAAGAAGCCTCAGCTTAGGATCAAGGGCTAGGGACAGGTCATACTGGGAATTCTTCATGTACTATAGTGCCCAATGAGGATTTTGCTTTAAAGCCTGGATTAGAGAGCCTAATTTTATTGGCCTTGTATCATTTAGAAAAGAACTTAGAAATCAGTAGGACTGCTGTAAGTTTTTATCTGTAACTTGATGCTAATCCAAGAATAGCTCCAACCCAGATAGTTCCCTGCTGCTTCAAGTGTTGGCCCTACACTTGAAATTTTAAAATTCCTATTACCAAGTTATAAATAGATTTAGATCCTTTTTTAATAAATGTGGGCAATATATATAAAGTTTGGAATTGTGGCACAGTACCTAGCACATCATTTTGCAAACATTTTCCAGTTTAATTAAATATTCTTCAAAGGTACAAGTTTGAATGACTGTATAGCTTTCCATTAAATAGATATATTAATTTGAGCAATTTCCAAACCACTTCTTATTTTCATTATAATAAACTCTACATTGAGCATCTGTATTCATAAATAGTTTTATAAATTTCCAACATTTTAGAATAAAAACTAGAATCTAGCCAGCCTAGGAAATTTCATTACAATGATTTACATTTTAATTTATTTTTGCTTTTGCAGTACTAGATATCAAACCCTGGGACTTACACATTCTAGGCAAGTACTTTACCGCTGAGTCACGTCCCAAACACATAATTTATTTTTAAAAATTGATAGTATACTGTACATATGTATTGACATGCAGATTTTTCACTTTGCAAATTGTGAGCATTATTTCATGTCGTTAAATATTCACTGGAGCCAAGTGTGGTGGTATACACCTAAAATCTTAGTATTTGGAAGACTGAGACAGGAGGACCACAGATTCAAGGCCAGCTTCAGCAATTTTAGGGAGACTCTCAGCATCTTAGCAAGATTCTGTTTCAAAATAAATTGGTAAGTAAGTAAAAAGGGCTAGGGGTATAGGTCAGAGGTATAATGCCCCTGGGTGAGTTCAATCTCCAGTATCGAAATACAATACACACACACACACACACACACACACACACACACACACACACACACACACAGACGCACATATTCACTGGATAAAATTGTGTAAAATTTATCTTTTGATTATACTATCATTTGCCCCCCCAACACTCTTTTTTTTCCCATTCTCCTGTTATTGAATAATCCTGTCAATTCTATTTGTTTTGGTGTTATAAATATTGCTACTCTGAACATGCTCATACATATAATTCAATTAAGAAAACAGAATAGAATAATGGACCCCCCCCCAGGTTCCTCACTCAGCTCTCACAATTCTCAGCAACTGTCAGCATGTGACCAGCCTTGTTTTGCCTATAACCTCCACATCTCCACTACCCACTGGATTACTGTGAAGCAAATGGCCCAGGATGTGTTTTTCACAAGGCACAATAGAAAAATGATCATTTGAGACAGATAACAATATTACAGCCTCTTTTTGTTGGACCTATCTGATGTTTCTAACGTAGCAACTTATTAGAAAAGTGTTAGAAGATTCACCAAAAGTAGAAAATGTTGTTTTAAAAAATGTGGTTTTCAAGTAAACACATTATTCTTGATTTCATTTTAGTCAATTTTAGGTTCTACCCGATTGTCTGAGAGGAAGGAACTCATCATTGTCTATGTCAGCCAGACTGTTTAAAATGGAGGAAGTAATCCTTGCCTTTTCTTGATAAACCACCAGCACCTCCTGAATCTCTATACATGGTAAAGAGAGAAAGTGTTAAAAATAACTAGGACATATTTACTTTGGAAATTTCATGTGATTTTCTCTAACTCCATTTTATGCTTTTAGTGCTGGAAGAAGAGAGAGAAGTATGGTTCTCATGAGGAGAGAAATTGCTCAATGTTATCCTGCAGAAATGCAGCCACAGGTTTTCAGTGTGGTGTGCCACATACCCACCCACTTTGAGGCGTGTGAGGGAGAAAAACACTATAAACATGTCCCTAAGAGCTTCAAGTACGTCAGAGATCAGGTACAAATCCTTTCGTATAATCCAGTCAAATTATCTTTGCACCGAGAATCATCAGCTCCTTCTTCACCCACATAGTTCTGCTTCCTCATAGAAGCTCGGTCCCTAGCTTTGTTAGTCAACCATATGTATTGATTCTGTGGGGAGGCCCTGCTAAAATATTAGCAATTGCTTTTGAATCCTTCTATTCACCACAAAATTATATCAAGATTAATTTTCCAACCATAGGACCAATATTTCCTTAGTTCTGCATGTTTTGTTTTGTTTTTCTCTTGCAGTGTTGGGGATGGAACCCAGGGCCTCATGCACTCTATTACTGAGCTACATACCCAGCTTTAGTTCTGATGTTTGGGTTTCTTTTTTGTTGTTTTTTTTGGTACTGGGGATTGAACCCAGGGACACTCTACCTCTGAGCCATACTCAGCCCTATTTTCCTTTTTATTTTGAAATAGGGTCCTGCTAAGTTGCTAAAGCTGGCCTCAAACCTGTGATACTTCTGTCTCAGCCTCCTAAGTTTTGGGATTATAGTACTATGTACCTTACCATGTTTCCTCTTTTCTACCCTCATTAACTTAAGCACTTTGAGCCGGGCGTGGTGGCGCATGCTTGTAATCCCAGCATTCGGGAGGCTGAGACCAGAGGATCCGAGTTCGCGGCCAGCCTCAGCTACCTAGTGAGGCACTCTGCAACTTAGTGAGACTCGGTTTCAAAATAAAGAATAAAAAATAGGGCTTGGGGGTATAGCTCGGAGGTAGAACGCCCCTGAGTTCAATCCCCAGTACCGCAAAAAAAAAAAAAAAAAAAAAAAAAAACAAAAAAAACCCAAAACTTAAGCACTTTGGCCTTTCTCTGAAGCAATCAGATTCTGGCTTCTTCCTATGTTTTATTTCTTAGTTTTTTTGTTTTCTTATTTATTTTTTCCACCATTCTTTTGTTTTCAACAGTGTTATTTCCCGATTTTGCAGTATCTTCGGTCTGGCATCTAAGATTTGATGGATTCTTACTTATCAACCTCTCTACCTTCCTCTCCTTAGAAAAAAACAAAACAAGATGCTGTCAAGGCTGTGTATGTTTACCCCTAGAATGATTGCCTTGCTTTTCTGCCAGTGGAAATCCGCACAGCTAAAGTGAGATTATATTACATCTCCCTTTAAGAAATGATAAGCTCTAACTAGGAAAGGTAACTTTTGATAAGCTTTGCTTTGTTGCCCCAGTCCACTTTGAAGGCAACTTTACATGTGAAATCCTTGTTCTGCATTAATTACTGGAAGAGGAGAGAATGAGACTTTCTCAAAAGGGAGAGAGGCAGGGATGGCAAGTCGGAGAAGCACCCTCCTCTGGTTTGGAGAAGAGACTGCCTCAGTGCACTTGGGCTGTAATTGCCAAGTCACTGGCTTGTCTATATTTTTTCTCAATTTTCACTAAGATTTCTGGGGAGATAAAAAAGAATACAGATGATCACTAAAATGAAGAGAGCTAGAACTTGTGGAGAATGACTTTGGCAGTAGTCTGGAAAAATGAGCAGTTTCAGGATTATTCATTAATGAGTTATAGCCAAAGGTGTGTCAGGAGGAAAAGGGTTTAGCAATTGGAGGTTTGATTCTCAGGAAGATAAAGGGTAAGTTCACTGTATTTAAAGTCCAATTAAACCTAGAATTAAGCTAAACAGTGTTTAGCCATGAAGATTATAAGAAAGGCAGACATAAATGTATTAAGTATCTGACACTTCTTTTAGTGATATCTAAATTGCATGTCCTACTTACACAGAGAAATTCATAATATTAATAAATCTTTGTGCTTACCTATTGTAATAAAAAGTTTTACTTTCACACAGAGAAGCATAATCATAGGTGAAAACATGCTAATCTTTATTTCTCATTTAATACGGCGTATGGGACATCGTTTCTGGGAGCATCAAAGCCATAACTGCCAACAACACTATGACAGCTAATGCTATTTCTAATTTAAATATTTGTAGTCTTAGTCCTAGTAACGGGATAAAAAGCACTTTAAGGATTGACCTTAGAAACCCAAATTTAGCAGAAGATAGCAAATCAAACATTAGGCCACCTAAGACATATATTTCTAATTTGCCTTTCTCCTATAAAAAGGATTATCACCAAATATTTTAAATTATATGACTTGATCACTTGCAATGTGTATAACAAATATAAGTTCATAGTTCTTTTGAAATATTATCCAATGTACACCTTTGTTTCTAAAAAGTCTTCATTGTTCTGTTTTCTTCACATTGTTTCAATGACATTTATTTTCAAGAAATGGTGAATATGGTCTAGAATAAAGCCATTTCTCACATTCAAGAAGGTTTTCAATGTTCACAGCAGGGAAAATAGTTTGAAAACCCAAACACTGTTTTATTTTAAGAGCCAGGCTCTTAAGAGAGACTAGGATTTGGGAGAGTTCCTGAAAATTTGACTTCATGTATCCAGTTCTGGGCCCTGAGTCGATACAAATGCTCTGAACTCTGAATTCTCTGAACCACGAGCTCTGAAAAAGGCCCTTGTCTAATATGACCCATGGGTAGCAGAGCAGCTGTGACTGAGGGAGGTATCAGGGTCCCAGGGTTCTACCCACTTTGATGGAAGATAAGGTAAGCAGCTAAGAATACAGCAAGAGAGGGTGACCAGCAGACAAGAGGAAAGAGAAGAGAGATGATTCAGTTTACATGATCAACAACTGTGGGCCATAATGGGACCTCAGATGTTAGCAGTGGTTACAGTGGGGACAAAGGTTGACACTCAGGATCTGTAGGGATGAGCTACCTCTGAGCAGAATCCAGTGGGAACAGAGCACACTGTGGAGAAGATGCCATGCCAGGACCATATACATATACCAACACCCTTGGAGCCCGGCACAGCCCATAGAAGGGAAGACAGATGTAATGAAGAGACCCTAGATTTCAAAACAAGTGTGTTTTTAAATAGAGAAACTGAATTACATGCATGATGGCAAGATTTGCTCTATTAGCAGAAATGGAGACCAGATAATTAATTTCAGACAAGAATTGTTTTAGCATTCCACATCTGAGTTTTGTAACTATCAGAAATTCAGATTCACAACATAAACAATCCCTGACCACAAAGAACTTAGAGCTTTAGTGAGCACTTAATGTTATCCATCAGCAAGGAGTTCTTTTGCTCAATTAGGGATAGAAATCACGAATGGGCAAAGTACAGCTCTTTTTGATGTTACCAGCTCATTTTGGTTAGCAGCTCTTAGTGTTACTAGTGATTATTATTACAACCTCATCTGAGTGTTCTTTTGCTCAATTTAAGATAGAAATCACAAAGTGGCAAGCAGTACCATCCTAAGAAGGATTTATTGGGGATAGTGCTCAAGTACAAGGGAGACAGTGCCCCTGGGCTGTTCACTGGGGACTGGAGGGGCAAAACTTATATAGCCAAAAAGGGTGGGCTCCAGTAGGCACAGAGTCAGCTGTTGCCCAGGATCTTGGGATTTCTGCATACATCTTACCAGATCTTTGCTCTCAGCATAGGGGTTTGCACTTGATACTTGATCTGCACTTGGCTTGTAAAATATTGTGAAGGTTGACACTACCACCCCTCCAGGGAGGTCATGTATGGGTCAAGTTCAGGCATATTGCTTATGTGGGTGTTGCTGGAAAACTTGAGGAAGGAGTGGGACAATTCTTGGAAAGCAAGCTTGCTTTTGGTGAAAAATCTTGGTGGGGAAAACAGGACCCTCTCTCTTCTGACTCGTTAATACCTAATAGTGTTTTAAAATAAAAGCCAAAGACTGCAATAAAAGGATGCCAGAAACATGTCCAAATGAAAGTCATGGTTTTCAGACCTGACATTCATAGCATTCTGCAGACCTGAGTCGTCTCTGTTCCTTGAAACACTGATCAATCTTGATTTTGGTGACTCAAAGACTTTGGTTTCTTTCTTTCTCCATGATCCTTCTTACCATTCAAAGGAAATTCTTCCTTTACTTTGCAAGCTTGTATGTCATAGGGTTCTGGCCTAGGCTCTCTGCCTTGCCCTTTCCAGTACCTGGGAAATTCCATGCATACTCATGACTTCTACTGTCATCCACGGCTGCTGACCTCAAGTCTAAATCTCTAGCCCACTCTCTCCAGAATCCCAGACTCTAAGATACACATCTGCACCAACATCCCACAGACTTTTTTTTTTTTTTTTTTTTTTGCAGTACTGGGGATTGAACTCAGGGGCATTATACCTCCGAGCTATACCCCCAGCCCTACTTTTTATTCTTTATTTTGAAACCGAGTCTCACTAAGTGCCTCACTAGGTAGCTGAGGCTGGCCGCGAACCCGGATCCTCTGGTCTCAGCCTCCCAAATGCTGGGATTACAAGTGTGCGCCACCACACCTGGCTTCCCACAAACTATTAAAAAAGTATTTTCAAACCCATGGAGATGTGACACAGTAGCTGGCACAAAATGTGTGCTCAGATATGTATTGTAACTATAATAATGCACTATCATTGCCTGTTTTATTTTCTGTCTCCAGCAGTCTATAAACATCTTGTAAGTAGGTTTGAATATGGTTTGTCCTCCCACCAAAACTCATGTTGAGGCTTGGTGCCCCAGATACCAGTGTTGGGAGGTGGGTCCTTTTGGGAGATGTTTTGGTCATAGGGGCAGAGCCCTCATGAATGGTTAATGCTTTTATTGTGAGAATGGGTCATCTATCTCAGGAGTTAGGTCCCATTTTCTCTACTCCATGGGTACCTTCTTGCCCATCCACTTTTTCCCAAGGCGTATTAGCATAAGGCCTTCACCAGATATGGCTGCCCAGTCTTGGGCTTTCCAGCTTCCAGAACTATGAGCCCACATGAGCCTCTTTTCCCAGTGTCAGCAATTATAGCAACAGAAAATGAACTAAGACACAGGGCTAATGACTTCCTCAACACCTGCTGCTTCCCCAGCATCCAGCACAGTATCTGTCACTTAGTATATATCTCAGTTAATGTTTGTTGAATGAATGAGAGTAGAGAATAATTGTTTTGGAATTTAGAGGAATGAGAGATGACCTTGGATTAGGCTATCAAGGAGAGAATTTATGGAGTGTCCTAGTTACTGTTGTTGCATAACAAATTACCCCCCAAATTTAATAACTTCAAACAACCATCTGTTTTGTTTGCAATTTGGGAGCCAGGAAGTCAGGATTGGCTGATGGAGTGACCCTGTAATGCTGACTGGGGCTGCAGTCATGTGCAGGTGGCTGGACTGGTCTCAAGCTATCTCCCTCTTTGGCGATTCTGTGAGAGTTCAGCTAGGCTGTCCACTGGACTGTATATCTGTGTTCTCTCCAGCATGGTCATCTCAGGGTATATATAGACTTCTTCTATGGTGCCTGGCTTCCCCCAGAATAAGAATTCCAACAAAAGCAGAGAGAAACTACCTGGCCATTTGCGGCAGAAACTTGGAAGATACCCAGCAACCTTCCTGCTGCATCCTACTGCTTAAAAGTAAGTCCCTAAGGTCCACCCAGACTTAAGAAGAAGGGATATAAACCTCACCTTTCAGTGGAGGAATTCCAAAGAATCGGAGGACACGTTTTACAACTGCCACCAAGGGAACTGGATTTTGGTTACATCCTGTCAGATATATAGACTTGGAGTAGTTGCCAGATTTTAATGGGTGGAGAGGTGGATTCTAAACAGTATTCTAGATGCATAAACACTTATGGGAAAGAGGGCTAGAGTAGAGTCTGAGTCAAACAATGAATAATCCAGTTTGGCAAGAGTGTAGGGTTTGTGGAGCAAGGCTTGGAAAGTGATCCTGGGAAGATAGTGAAGCCTTGCCTGCTAGGTGAAGAATTTTGGTTTTACTTATTAGCAGTAGGTAGCTCTTGACAGGCAGGAGAGCCACATGATCAAAGCAGTATTTGTGGAAGATTAGTCTGGCCGTGGGGTTCATCAGAAACCGGAGGGACTGAACTATAGGCAAAGAACTCATTCAGAAAGCTATTATAGTGATCTTAGAGTTGATGAGACCCTACCTGAGTCAGGAAAGTGAAATTTAATATGAAAAAGAAGTAATGAATAAGGGAGACATGAGGACCAGTAGGTGTAGAGGGAATCTTGCAAGCCAGAGGGTTATCTGCCTCCTATGGGGGCAACACAGTATAGCTCAGGTGTCCTGTGCTGGAGGCAGTCTGAAGAATTCTCCAACTAGTAGCTCTTGCTCCTACATTAGGCATCTAATTAGTAAGTGCAATTAATCCTCATTCAAGCAATATAAATTGTGGTCTTAAATTAAGAATTACCATAGTCTAAAGAAGACATGAAAGAGAAGAAATTTCCAAAATTTCTTCCTTGTCTCTCCTCCCTGCCACCCACTTAAATATCCTATGTTGAATTTGTACTCGATGCCACCAGAACTGTAAATTTCTTTATATTTTTTCATTAAAAACTGCTCAAGAAAACAAAACAGTACAATAATAGCAAGCACAATCACCACCAATGATGGGACTTCGTACTCCCTGGCATTTTACCTTATTCAAGAGGCACTCTTTGCTTGTGCTCTTGATAATCTGTATTTCCATTGGTACACTCACTGTTTTTTTATTTATGGTCCATTCCACAGCTTTGAAATTAAATTGACATCCAATGTTAGTAGATATTCATTACCTTTCTAAAATGCCATTTAGAAAACTGATTGCTTGGGGACTAGACAGCAAAGAAGGGGACATTTCACAGTCAGATGGTCAACCCTGTTCATAAAATGCTACACTTAGAAGTTCTCTTATATCGGCATTTATGATGTACACTACTACTTCTATCAGTGGGTTGGGCTGACTCTCCTGGTTTCTTTGCATCTTTCTGTTTTACAATAGTCTTTATCTTCTTTCAAGAGTAAACCTTTTTTGTTCTATAAAATATTATTGATGTTGACAGCAAGGCATAAATAATTAATAATCTAAGGCAACATTCCAGGTAGCTACCATAATGTAAAAAGCTAATTTGTACTGGATTTTTTTTTTTAAAGAAAAGAATGGAATAACCAACCTACTGGAAGTGAAAAAGAAATAAGTCCTTCTTCAGAAAGAATATCCCAGGTATGGATGCCTGTGAGGCTCAGAAATCACTCAGTCCTAGAAGTTGTGAGCCAAGTCTTCTCTGAGGTACTTTTCTTCCCCCCAAAGAAGTCATAACAGGAATATATATAGATCTATAATGCCTTTCTGTTGGGGAAATGAAAGTACTTTCAAAACAATCTCCTAACATTGCGATGGAGGAAATGATGGCAGGTTTTATATTACCTCCATCGTACAGGTGATGGAGGCCCTGATAAATGGAGTCAGTGGCAAAGTCACAAATAGATGCTAGGCCTTCTGATGTACAGTTAGAGCTTCGGTAGTTAAATGAAAAATATGTTCCTGGTGTGCTCAGCCTTTTCTCATCTTTCAGAGAGAACTTTCTAACCAGGTTTAACCCTTGCTCATTCCTGCACATGCACTCCCACCCCACCCCCAAAAGCTCCTGGCACAAATTTTAAGTTTGAATTTTATATTGCAAAATGATATCACAAACAATAAATGTGAAGATTAAAAATAAAAGATTAAGTTTGGTTGTCAGACTTTTAGAAGCAGAAAGTAGCGTGTTGATTGCAAGAGGCAGAGGGGAAATGGAGAGTTGCTATTCAGTTTATGTAAAGCTTAAGTTATGTAAGATGAAAAAGTTCTAGAGAGTTGCTGGCTGTACAATTTTGTGTTTATAGTTAAGAATACTCTTAAAATTTTGTTAAGAGGGTAGCTCTTATTTTTTTAGTATGATAAAAAAATTAGTTGCATGTACACCCATGGCCCAACAATAGCTTAATGATCATAAACTGATTTATTTATTACTGATTTATTGCAAGGTTCATTACAATTTTGGGAGAGGTGTATACGCCCCATTTAAAATCTAACATGAGCTGTAGATGATCTCCTCAAATAGATACATATACACATTTACATGGTCCCTGGAGCCAGTACCACCTTCAGTGGTTCTGTGAATGCCTTAGTTAAAGACCCTATATGGTAGAAAGAAGAGGGGCTTGAGTCTGACCTTGGATTCATTCCTAGCCACACCTTACTCTGCAGCTGTGAGGAAAACTACCTAAATTCTCAGCACTGACTTTCTTATCTGTAAAATGAGTATTATACCCTTGAATTGGGGATATTGAGGAGATTAAATACATAATGCATATAAAGCATTTAGCTCAGTGTCTGGCATATAGAATGTGTTCAGCACATGATCATTTTTTCCCTCATGAGATATTTAGCAGAGCAATGACTCTGCTGTCTGGAGCAGCCATCCTGAAGCAATGCTCAGGCACACATCTACCTGATGGCTGAGGACATGATGCCAGGGGGCAGATTGGCACAATTAATCAAGGGTTGGAGCCTTCTAAAGTCTAAATCGCTCTGGTTTGCTCTGTTAGCCAAATCTTTTGACACTCCTTCTGCATTGTGATGGTTCCCCATGGTGTGAATCCTATCTTCCCAAGATAGAAGGCAACACTCCCACATTTCTCAGTTCCCTTGCCTCCAGGGTGCAGCCACGTGACTTAGCTCTGCTAATCAGATGCACAAACAGAGATGTGGATACAGAAGTGATTTATGTGAGGAAGCAGGTGGGGTGCAGGGCATCCATTTGGCAGGCACAGATGGTGGGAGAGGCAGCCTGGTTCTGGAATCATCAGGAGCAGCAATTCCCTTTCCTGCCAGTTCTGCATCAAGGTTCTGGGAGTTGTTCCTGCGGCTCACTCCAGATTCTGTTTCTTCAGTTCTTCCAGACACTCAGTGAGTGTTCTAATAACTTCAATAAATCATTTCCTACTTAAGCCAAATAAGATAGATTCCATGGTTTGGCAACTAAGAACCCTGACTTTCACAATGCCGAAATCTCCCACCATTTCACTTCCTGCCGCCACAACAATGTACTTGCATTAAGTTTGCAACATGGGCAAGTAGAATAAAGGATCCCAGTATATGTGGAAAGAGTTTACATAAGAATGGGGCTTTCTATAAATACAGGGCACATAGTAGTCCCACCCTGACTGGGGTATAGAGTGATGTCTTTGGGGTGCAAGCAGGGAGGCCCTTGTAGCTTTAGTCTTAGGCTCCTCAAGAGTTCCTTCCACTCTGTTCACATCACATGCAAGCAATGCTTACTAATTTAAATGTTTAAGAAAGTAGGAGGAAACGGCTATGGGCATGACAAAACAACGGTGGTTTGAGTTGGAGGTTTTATGCAATTATTATTTTATTAAAAGAAGAAACTCTTTAGGAATGAGGTTAACTTGCTTCATAAGCAGATTATTTTTCTCCTCCTAAAATATTTTAAGTTATTTTCATCACCCTATGCAAGTCTTATATTGCGTTAATATTTTTCAGTAAACATAGACTTTTAATAAAGCTGGTTAAAAGCTACATGGTGGCAATAGTCTCATAAATACATGCAATACGTATTTATCATGAACTACTGTACAGGAACAGACATTGTGCTAAGGGGTAGTGCACATGGTTAGGTAAGTAGGAGTATGTTCTTGCCCTTTAGATTCTGTAACCTCATAGAAAGACAGACAATTTCATCATAGCATAGTGCTAGGATCTGTTTCTGCCAGAACTAGAAAAAATATTTTTTCTGCCAGTGCATTTTTTTTCTTAAGTGTTTCTTACCTCTAGTCAGAGGGATCTCTTCTCATACTTGAAACATTAGTGGTTTTTCAAAATTTGGTGGAATGAGCATCCTTATTACATCTTCTAGTATCACTAGTTGTTTTTTGGTGCCATTCAGATGTCTTATTCCCACCTGGTTGGTGACCAGTGCATTCAGGTGACTCACCTGTATTTCTTAGGGTTCCTTGTTAACAGGCAACAGCTGACTTTAGCTAATTCATTCAGAAGGAAGTTTCACTGGTAGCTCACAGAAAGAAAGGAAAAGCTGGAAAAAAAGACATGGGAAATTATTGGAACCACAGCAGCTCTAGGTGAGATGTAGAGATGTAGTTAATACCTGTCCTTCCTGGTGTTACTCTTTTCTCTCTCTTGTTTTTTCTTTTCTTTTCTTTTTTCTTTTTTTTTTTTTTGGTACTGGGTATTGAACTTCTACTTCTGAGATATACCCTAAGTCCTATTTTATTTTATTTATTTATTTATTTTTTTAAAATTTTTTTTTGCGGTACTGAGAATTGAACTCAGGGGCATTCTACCTCCGAGCTACACCCCCAGCCCTATTTTTTATTCTTTATTTTGAAACCGAGTCTCACTAAGTTGCGGAGTGCCTCACTAGGTAGCTGAGGCTGGCCGCGAACCCGGATCCTCCGGTCTCAGCCTCCCGAATGCTGGGATTACAAGCGTGCGCCACCACGCCCGGCTTATTTTTTAATTTGGAAAAAGGGTCTCACTAAGTTGCATAGGGTCTAAGGTCTAAGTTGCAGAGACTAGCCACAAATCTGCGATCCTCCTGTCTTAGTCTCCCAAGTACTGGGATTATAGGCATGCACCACCAATTTGGCTCTTATGTTACTCTTGAGTCAACACCCAAGGATAGCTCATTCTGAATTGACAAGGCCATGACTATTCAAAAGAAAACAGGTAACTTCTTCAGAATATTGGGATGCTCTTATCAAAAGAAGGCAAAATGACTATGGTAGAACCTGATAACAAAGATGTCTTCCAATATGTTGACACTGTGTGTATGGTTCCCATGGCACCTGCCATAAACATTTTCCTGGGTAGTCACATTGATGTTGCATTCCTGCTCCAAGCTAGGTCACTTGATGATAACAAGGTAGGAAAACAATATTCTCCTTGAATAAGGAGAAAGAAGGAGGGGATTTTTGGCCATGGAGGATTACAGTGGTAGTTCTCCACTTGGCTGCCATTAGAGCCACCTAGGGACTTTTGCCTTTTTAATTATGCATTTTGAACTAATTTTAGACTTGCAGAAAAGTTTTTTTTATAAGACAAGCTTTCCTAATATCCCTCATCCTGCTTCCTCTAATGATAACATAATGATAACCATAATTTTTAAGAACATGCAATTGATATTGGTACAAAATTACTAAGCTATTTATTTAATTCAAATTTCACTAATTTTTCCACTAATGTCCAATCTATTTATGTCAGGATTCTACCTAAGTCCCCACATTGTATTGATTATCACTTCTGAGTTTTGGCAATGGTTCCCCACATTATTCTTATTTTTATGACCTTGATGCTTTTGATGAATATTGACCAGTAGTTCTGCATGATGCCCCTCAATTTGGTTCATCATTGTTTCTCATGATTGGAATGAGATTATGCATTTTTCTTAATGATCACCATAAAAATGATATACATCCTAGCAAGGGGTTCAGGACACTGTTATGTCTTATTACTGATGAGGTTTCTATGGTTAAGTTGATTGTTTGCTGTGTTTCTCCATTGTAAAGTTACTGTCTTTCCCATTGTGTTGTTGAATGTCTTGAGATGTACTCTTGAGTCTTTGTAAATCCTTTTTTCCTCCAATATTTGCCTGATCAATTTGGCATGCATTTTTCGATCTCGTCAATCCCAGATGATTATTGTTGTGGTGATTCCTTTATTGTTCTTTTTATTCCTACCTTTACTCATTGGAATTCTATTGTGAGGAAGAGCTGTTTCTGCTCCCTCAATAAACAGGTCCTCCTCCATGCTCCCTCTCACTCCTCCTCCTCCTCTTCCTCCTTCACTTATGAGTTTGAACTCATAGGTATTTATTTTGCTCTATGACTTACAATCCAACACATCATGTGTTCATTGCTCCAATTGTTTCAACCTGGCCACTGGGAACTCCTTTAGGCTAGCACTTGCATTCTTCCATCCTTCTGTAAGCATTTCTTTAATTGTGGCACCACTAGTTGTTCCAGGATCATTCTGCGTTTCGCCTATCTCAGCCTTAAAATCAACTACTTCCAACCTGGGGAAGACATCTTATGGTGCCATACCCCACCCCAAACCAATCAAATCAGATCCTGGGGGTGGGCCTAGGCATTAGTGTTTTGTAAAGTTCCCTAGGTGATTCCAATGTGTAGCTGAGTTTGAGGACTAGTTGACTAGAGCAGTATTTTCTTACTTTCTTGTGCCTATAAGCCCCTGAGCATTTTGTTAAGGCTCTGATTGAATAGATCTGGGGCAGGGACCCAGCTTCTGTATTTCTAACAAGCTCCCATATCGACTTATTGGCAGACCACACTCTGAGAGGAAAGGGCCTAAAAGACACTATTTTCTCAAGTACAAAAAAATAAAAAGCCTTAAAAATTACCTCTGGTGTTTCAAACTGGCTTGTGGCTGGGGAAAAGTTGCTATTTTCTTGGTTACTGTTCAGCATCATTTTATTTTCTAATTAGTTGGGGTCAGTGGTGGAAAGAACTACTTGCCATGTAGTGTAGACAAAGTCAAGGAGATTGCTTTAAGAATTGAAAATGGAATATGGAAGTTTTGACTCTGAAAGCAAACCTCTATAATGAATAAAAACGAGTAAATGTGTTTGCTTGTCTTCTATTTCCTCAACAGGCAAAGAGTACTGAATAAATCTTTTTGAAAAATGAAGAGCGGTAACAAAAAAAAATCTCATGCTGAAAGCATAACAAAAAATCCCAGATGTGAATATCTATCTTGGAAAGACAAATGCAAATGATTGGAGTCTTCTGTGGGAAGCAGGTCACCATTTTGAATTTTTTGAATTTTGTTTGAGCAGAATCCTCGAGGGAACATTGTGGTGTGTGTGTGTGTGTGTGTGTGTGTGTGTGTGTGTGTGTGTTGTATTTCTAGTTGTTTTTAGAACATGCATATTCCTGTCTAGCTGCTGAGTTGCTCTTGTCTCCTTAAGGTGGTTGGCCTGCAGGAGAATAAAGAGAGGTTCAGAGACTCAAACTGCAGTTGCTCAAGTTCATCTCACCACTTCCTATAGAGGCTTGCACATTTGCCCTGTAAAATGAATCTTTGATCTCCAAATTAGGGTCATCTTCAGCCGTCCTCAAGCTCTAAGGTACTTGACATTCACTGAGGGTGACCCTTAGAAAAGTACAGATTCTCAGATATTTGGGTGGGAACATGGGATCAACATCCTCTGATCCCCTGGTGATCTGATGCAAGAGCTCTGTATGTAGCATGTTGAGAAACATTGATCTAAGATGTCAGATCAGCATACATTCCCTTTGGTTCATCAAAGGCTTGTTTTCATTTACTAAGAAAGCTTAGTTTCCCAGCCTTTGCAACCTCTAGGTCAGAGAATCTGACAGCTGCAATTCATGTTATTATCCTTCTTCCCCTGTCATTTTCCACCACATTTAAGAATTCTACTAAGCCTGGTGTGGTGGCGCACGCTTGTAATCCCAGTACTTGGGAGGCTGAGACAGGAGGATCTGGGTTCATGGCCAACCTCAGCTACTTAGTGAGGCTCTCTGCAACTTAGTGAGACTCTATTTCAAAATAAAGAATAAAAAATAGGGCTGGGGGTATAGCTTGGAGGTAGAATGCTCCTGAGTTCAATCCCCAGTGCCACAAAAAAAAAAAAAAAAAAAAAAAAAAAAAAGAGAGAGAATTCTACTTATCTTCTGGAATCTGGTACTATAATCCTTCCTTCCCTGTAGTTTCTGACACAAACAAAAGCTTGTGAGATGGATGGATGGTCAGAAACCAGAAACTGCCATGGTCAGTATTATGCCACATTCACAGGTATAAATCAGAAAACTCAATGTAGGCCACCTTCGGTTGAGGTTAACTCTGTCTCAAAATTGGACTCTCTTAGTTATGAGGGAGTAGGGAAATACATCATTAATAATAATCATAAAGATAACTTTCCAAAGATAGATAATATTAAGCCAGGCATGGTGGCATATGCTTGTAATCCCAGTACTTGGAAGGCTGAGATAGGAGGATCACAGGTTTGAGGACAGTCTCAGAAAGTAATGAGACTCTAATCAACCTAGTGAGACCCTGTTTCCAATAAAGGAATAAAATCGGGCAGAGGTGTAGCTCGAAGGTAGAATGCTTCTGGGTTCAATCCCCAGTACCACACACACACACACACACACACAGAAGATGGATAATATTATCACCTTCATAGTCCAAAAATAATCTGATATTTAGTATTTTTCAATGCATTAATCAGGAACATATTATAACTTGTGATTTTGCAAAAATATTCATTCCTAGTTTATGATGGTCTAATTTCATGTATATAAGAAAGATGAAGAGTTGATTTCAATTTGATTAAGCCCTAATCCTAAGGCTTGGGAAAAAGGTCATGACACTAAGGATGGATGAAAGATGTGACGACTTGTGCTGGAACATCCTCCAGCTGAAAGAGACAGAGTTGACATTCATACTTTGCTCCACCCACACAGCAGAGACTTGCAGGGACTACAGAGATTCCTGGAGGCCATGAATGTGTCACTGCTTGTGAAAATACAGAAACCTGAGGCAAGTGTCCAATTACAAAACACAATGAATATTTACTGCGTGTGCATGAGTGCTCCTCCCTGCACCAAACGCTTGGGAGCCTATTCAAGAGGATGCATGGAGATTGATTTTATCGGGGAAAGCTTGCCTTGTGCCTTCTAGTCTGTAGGCTAGTCTGGTTTTGTCATGTGCAGCTACTGTTGTCTTCCCAGGATTATGACTGTCTCTGACTCCTACCTACAGTGACCTAGCAGGGAAAAAAGCCATGTTTTCACACTCATCTCTGGTCCCAAAGCCTCCAACTTTAGGCACGTTTATGATAGGGTTCTCTTGGAGGGGACACTTTCCTGGACAGCGAGGAAGATGTTTGTAGTTTAATAAGACAAGAAAGCTGAACTGCAGGATTTCGATAAATTCAAACTCATTTGGCCCAGTGGTTTGGCCATACCCCAGGACTTGTCCATAAGTCTAATTGAGATAATTTTAGGGAACTATCCTGATCATCTCCTATTTATAGGCTCATCCTTTGCATTGCCTGGAAACTCTTAGCCTGAACTACAGTCACATTTCCCTCCTTGGCAGATGAGGTGATGATCAAGTACATTTTGAAACTCAGGTTTTAAAGTAGGAAATCCATTTAGTGGATCACAAGTAGCCTTCTTATTTCCAATAATATATAGTAAGAATTTCAGACTGCATTGCTTATAGAAAGGGGATTATTTAAAAATTTTACTTATATATGTACATATGTATACATGTGTGCCGTGAGTTGCAATGCAAAATATATTTATTTGGGGTTAGGGTTAAAAAATTCAAGAAATACTATCTGGTACTTGACTTTGATCTGCAAAGGTTCAGAGCTTGAATGTTGCTGGAGTCTGAATCGTGGCTCCAGGGCTTGCCTCCTGCATGACATTGATAAAATTAACTTCTTGGTGCCATAGTTTTCACATATCTCATACATGGGATATGAGAATAATAATAGTAGCTTCCTCATTGAGTTGATATGAGAATTAAGTAGATCGACATTTGTAAAGCGTTTAAAATCTTGCCTGCCTGGCACATAGTATAAGTGCTTGTGGAAAAATAATCTGTGGCCCAAATGTATTTTTCACATATTGAATCAAGACAACAAAACCCCATGGATATCGATCATCTAGTACACACACAGGCACTTGAAAAATGACTGTTCTGAGTTGGTATTATACTGGGATGCTTAAGGAAGATGCCTGGGAGCCAGACCGCTAGGTTCAAACCACAGCTCTACCCTTGCTCCTCTGGCAAGTCATTTGACTTTGTAGGTCCTCAGTTTCTCCATCTGAAAAGTGGACCTAGTAGAATTTATCTCTTAAGGTTGCTGCCAGGATTCAATAAGGACATCCATAGAAAGACACTTAGGGCTCAAGCAATAATAACTATTATTGCTCTTACTGCTCGTAATTCAGACCACGTCCTAACTGCATCCTTCCTCTTGTACTGAAAGGCAATCCCTCCTCTTCTTTTATATGAATGGCTTGCTTAAATCGCCCTTTCAGTTCAGCTCTGCTGAATCAACCACATAGGGGCTCAGATAAAGACCAATACTCCTGACGAGGAAAGTCATTGTGAGGCCCAGGGGTGGATTCAGACCGCCCCACTGCGCTCTCTGTTCAGCCCCGCTTCCACGACTTAGCTAAGTCACTAGAATTGCCCTCTTGCCTCAGCAGGTCTTCACATTCCTGTGGATAATTCTGAAGTGTCACAATGCCAGCCTGACAGCCAGAGTCTGTTTTGCAGTACAGCCGTCTAAGGCAAGAGGGTCACATCACATTGTCCTCCCCTTCATCCGAGGGGCGGACACTCTTCTGGACAAAGCTTGCTGTCCAATATGATGGAGGCCCTTTGTCTAATGTATCACTTGTAAATACTGCAGCAGCATAGAAGGGCTCATTAGCTGAAGGGGCTTTCAACTTGAGTCTTTCCATTTTTAAGGACATTTGGCAAAGCTGTTCTGACAAAGAGATATCTGAGGTTCTGGAGCACTCTTGAGCATGAAGAGCTGCTACTGTTTCCCTGTAACTCTCCCCTCTTCTCCCGTGACACCTTGTCTGTTGTAGCACTTACCAAAGCCTTTAAAAATGAATCTTGGAGGGAGATTGCATGGCATCAATCTCTCACTTGACCATAAGCTCCTCAAGGGCAAGAGACCTGCCTTATTCTCTTTTAATTCCCTGTAAGCACCTGGCACACATTTTAATCAACAAACCTGGTACTAAAACTGCCTGAAATTATACCTCAGGTCGAGGAACTCAGAATGGGACCACAACTGAAGGCCGAGTGAAGGATCATTTATTTCCTACCCCTGAACTGACTACAAGGAAATTCAAATTACCCCCAAAGACTAATCCTCCATTCCCACAGAGGGCCTTAAAATGAGTAAATTGGTACCTTTGGTGAAAGTTCTTTCCCCTAGTCCTTACAGGCACGGGAAACCAAGCACCCTTTCCTGCATCTTGCTGGTTTGCAATCCAGGGCTCAGAGAGAATAAATTGGAAATGTGAACTCTTTTTGTTCTCTGCTTAGCTGATGCAGACAGACAATGGTTAGGAACACAGAACCTGTTCTAATTTGGCTTGGTACTAATTAAACAGAGGCATCATTTGTTATTCCCCCCCCCCCTTTCAAAAGGTACAAGTCTTTGACTTCTTAAATTTATAAACAGAAATAAAGGCACAAAGTAATCTTTTGCAAACTCCCCATGTGTCCAAGCCAAGCACTCTGTCCATGCCTTAGACATATTTGCTCAAGATCGGTGAAGTGACCTTTTGCAGTTGGGAAAAGGAGGCCCAAGAAGTTTAAATACAAAATGAGAGGTTGGAGTGAGATTTGTTTGGATCTGCTCACCGTACCACGAACTTTACCCCTATTTCCTCAGCACAACTGGTGGGCACGTGGGTGTGAACAACTGTGCATGTGTTTCCCTTTTTCCTTATAAAGTCCTCTCTCTGGTCATTTTTCTCCACTTTTTTTGAGACAAAGTCCAGTTCTTCTCCAAGGTCTCCCTCCCCACCCCCGCTGTCTCTCTCTCTCTCCCGTGTCCCAAGGACGGCTAGCCATGCCTCTGCTAAGTTTGGAGCCCCAGCCCTTGGCTCTGATTCCAGGCTCCACTCCCACCCTCCAGGGATCTGCGCCTGGACCGGGTCCCCAGCGCCCCGGTGCTCCTGCGGGACCCGGTGGCTTGCGTCCAGCCCCGCCTTCCCTACCTGACGCCCGCGCGGCCGGGGGCGCCGCAGCCTCCGCCCACCGGCGCGCCTGCCCTGCCATTGGCTCCCCGGGCTGCCCGTCTCCTCCGCTCCGTCCCGGAGGCAGGTTTTGCTGGAGAAGCCGCAGTCCCGGCGGCTCGGGCGCAGCGCGGGAGCACCGTGGAGCGCAGGGCGCGGATCGGAGCGGGCATGTCCCCGCGCGCTGGAGTCCCGGTGGGCCGCCCGGCCCCGGCAACTGCTAACTTGGCGGCCGGCTCCTGCGGCCCCACCGCGGCCACGTAGTCGCCGGCGGGGCTCCCCGAAGCCCGGGAGCGCAGCGCGATCAAGCCGGAGCGGAGCAGCCCGCGGCTTTCCCCGAGGCGCCGAGTGTGCGCCGCGCCCGCCTGCCCCTTGGGCTGCACTCGGGGCCGGAGAGGGACATGGGGGAGAAAGTTTCGGAGGCGCCGGAGCCGGTGCCCCGCGGCTGCAGTGGCCACGGAGCCCGGACTCTTGCCCCTGCGGTGGCCGCCGCGTCCTCGTTGGGCGCGTCCTCAGCCGAGTCCTCCTCGGGCTCAGAAACTCTGTCCGAAGAAGGGGAGCCCGGCGGCTTCCCCCGCGACTCGCAGCCGCTGCTGCCGCCGGGCGGCGCCCTGGGTGCCCGGCCGCCCGCCGCGTGGGCTCCCGCGCGCGCGGTGCAGGAGCGTGGAGTCCCCACACTGCCGCTGCCGCCCCCCGGAGGAGCCGCGCCGCCCGCGCCCGGGGGCAGCAGCGCGTCCCAGGAGGAGCAGGACGAGGAGGTGGGCCCCGTCTTCCCCCCACCTGGTCCCCTCCGGGTCCCGGCTGCCGGGAGACCCCCGCGCCCTCGCCTGAGCGCGCCTGGTGGGCAGAGGCTTGCTGTGGCATGGAGAGGGGGAGGGACCCCGAGTCCACCCCGGGTAATGACAGTCAAGGAGCCTCCCTGGGAGTCATTGAGTTCCCGAGGGCTGTGATCTACATGTGTGTGTGTCTACACGCGCTGCCCGGTGGCGTGCTTTTGAAATGTCAAAGTGGCAAACTCTTTGAATCTCTGTATCTGCTTGGGTGGGTCAGCAAATGGACGCGATCTGGACGCCTGGCACGTCCCCACAACTGAGATCTGATTCTCCCGAGTGGGCGTTGCTAAGCACGGAAGCGCTCGGGTGGAGGGGAGAGGTGGTGTGTTGGGCGTGGGGCGCTGCTGGTGGAAGCAGTAGCCGGGGAGTTGCTCTGCGGGATCTCAGTGGCGTCGGCTCCCTGGGATCGCCCACGGGTGGTTTTTGCGGTCTCTGCAACACGGATCCTCCGGGAGAGGAGGGCTCCCCGCTCTCTGCCGGCGGCGCAGGCTTGTGCGTCTCAGCTTCCATTTGGACTTGTTTCCAGGGTGTCCGGAGGAGTGCAGTCCTCAAACCGAGTAGGGAAAGTCCCACCTTGTTCTGAGGACTTGTCAGTCCTAGTTTCCTGGAAGGATGTTCATCCAGAACTTGTGGGGCTCTTTCTGACCCACTAAGCTTCGGTGCCCCTCTGGCCGCTATCTCGAATTTTTCTTTCTGTCTTGGTGGACAGTGAGTGAAACAAGGTTCTTCGTGTCTTTAAGATTGTTTGCTTTGGATGTTCCTTATGGGGAAGTCATCTCAGTCAGGCAGGGCCTTAAATAAAACATTACCCTAACCTAGCCTCCTTGTGAAATTAATTCCCAAGTGCCAGTGGTATTTTCCTCATCCCTGCTGGGGTTAGCTTTAGTAAATAATTGCCTCTGTCCCTGGAAGAAGCGGCAGAGACTAGAGCCCTGGTGGTAGCCCCCTGTGTCTCCAGCCTGGATGCAAAGACTGGATCTGGCAATAAGGAGAGTTGAGCAAGTCCTAGCCTGGCAAAGATGGAACAACCCTAGTTGGGCTGTAACCCAAGCGGCTGGCAGTAACCATGACCCATTCCCCAGTGCCCCTGGGGACTGCAAGGATCCCAGACTGGTGTCTGAAGATCTACTTTCTACAACCATCTCTGCTCACCAGTTGTGAGACTTTGGGAATATGTTTCATTCCTGAGGTTCATTTCTATAGCCTGTAAAATGTGGAAGTCCCAAGTAAAGTTCATTTCTATGTGAATACTCCTGTTTCTGATCAGGAGTTTTGGATGGATCCAAAGTTGCAAGATGCTAGTGGCAGGATGTCAGGAGTCTGAGTGCCACACCTACCCCAAAGCTTTGTCCTGGTAGAGAGATGGCCAAACTCTGTGTTGTAGCAGCATTTCTCCTTGGTTTCATCTCCCTTCGAAGATGCCACACACCCGCCAAGTGTTCATCCTGTGACTTTTGTCTTCTGAAGAGGAGCACACTGTCCCTGGGAAGTTGGGAGCATACCCCAACTTACTGATTTGCCACTATATCCTAAGTATTGTCACAGGTAGAGAAGGTAGTAATTGCTTTCTGTTTTCTGTTCAGCTAGGAGGATGTGCCATGATGAATGACAAGGTCTGGCAGGTGGAGGGGAGGGAGTTGGAAACTTCTCACTTTTGATCCCAGTTCTGTAGCTGATTTATTGCCTGGCCTCAGGGTGACAGTGTTTTACTTCCTGGGAAGTGGATATAATAATAGCTTATTTCCCAGGCAGTGCAGTGAGGATTGGTAGATTGAAACACATTTGGAAAGTGGAATGACTAAATAACCCTGGTCACTATTTGTGAAATCGCAGAATTGGATGTAAGTGGATACAGTATTACAATTTATTGTGTAACTTAACCTGTGTCAGGGAATACTGGAAATTGTCAAGGAGTGAAATCTTGATTTGCTTTGAGAATTTTGAAGCAAAACTAAAGCCATGTAGTTATTTTCCCCCTGCTCAACAGTAGAGAAGTGATAATTTTGGTGACAGTAGAAGTCCAACATGCATTTTTTGACTCTTACATTGGTGATGGTAAAGTGAGGTGGGTCTTAACCTTTTGTGGAGTTGTGGGCCTCTTTGAGAACTTAGTGAAACCTCCCCTGCCCGTCCTTAGTGCAAACAGTTACACTTCTGAATCCAGACGGTTTGGAATGTCAGGTTACAAACACTTTAGTAAAAAGGCCTGGGGTTGATTTCCAGTTCTGCCTTGTTGACTAGGTTTGTGATCTTGGTCTATTTAACTTTTGTTTAGTTTTAGTTCTATCTTTTAAATGAAAATAACAGTAAAATAGTTGCTATAGGCATTTTACCATGTCATCAAATTTAATCCTAGGTGTGGGAAAATAGGAACTCTTACACACTGTTGGTGGGATTGCAAATTAGTACAGCCACTATGGAGATCAGTGTGGAGGTTCCTAAAAGACTGGGAATGGAACAATCATATGAGCCAGCTATACCACTCTTAGAGATCTTGCCAAAGGATTGAAATCAGAATGTTATAGGGTAAATGCATATTTGTGTTTACAGCAGCATAATTCACAATAGCCAAGCTATGGAAGTAGCCTAGGTATCTGTCAACAGACGACTGATTACAAAACTATGCTTTATACACACAATGGAATTTTACTCAGCCATAAAGAAGAACAAAATTATGTCACTTGCAGGAAAATGGATGGACCTAGAGAATATTATGCTAAGTGAGATTAGCCAGTCCCAGAAAGCAAAGGGACATATGTTTTCACTCACATGTAGAAGCTAGAGAGACATTGGGAAACAAACAGGATTTCAGATAAGAGATAATTAAGGGGTGATAATAGTAGAATAGTGGAAAGGGATTTGGGGAGATGAAGGAAACAGTTCAAATAATGCTACGGTCATATATGAAGTTATCAGTACCAATTTCAACATTATGCATGGGGAGGAGGAGGAAATGGGGTGGGACTTGAAGGGAAGCACAAATGCTATGTGCATGTATGTTTTTTTTTTTTAATCACTCTGAGCCTTATTATGATGTATGATTACAGTGTACCAATGGGGGGGGGTGGTATTCTAGCACAGTAACTAATATATAGCATTGAGTACTGTGTTAGCCTACTTTTTGTTGCGGTTACAAAACATCTGATGAAAACAACTTAAAAGAGGAAAGATTTATTTTGGCTTACAGTTTCAGACTGTGGCTGACTGGCTCCATTGCTTTGGGTGGGCCTGAGGTGAGGTGACATCTTGGCAGAAGGATGTAGTGGACAAAAGCTGTTTGCCTTATAGCAGCCAGGAATCAGGGAGGGAGAGAGGGATGGAGAGGAGAACCAGGGACAAGATATACCCTTCCAGGGCATGTTTCCAGTGACCTGCTTCCTCCAATGAGGTCCCACATCCTAAGCGTTCCGCCACCTCCCAATAATGCCGTCAGCTTTGAACCATCAGTGGGTGACTCCACTGATGAGCTCTGAGCCTCAGGATCCACTCAAACCCTAGGAGTCCCACCTCTGAGCTGCAGCACCGGGGACCAGGCCTTTAATACGTGGGGCTTTGGGGAACATGCCCGTCTCAAAATGTAACAAGTGCCAATAAATATTAGTAAATGTTAATTTTTCAAGTTCATTCGTGATAAAAATTTTGTGAAATTGAAGTACAGGGTTGAGCGGGCGTGTTACTAACACATAAGTGATGTGCTGTCTATTTAAGAGGATAGGAGGCTGCATCTATTCCCTTCGGTTTTCTTAGTATAAAGCAGGAGACGGTTTTTATTTGTCTCAGGTTGCATTGTGGCCTGGCGCTGTGAGAATAGCGTTGGTTGTAGTGTAGCAAGGCACCGAGGATAGAGCATTAAAAGGCTTAAGTGCAACTCATAAAATGGAAACAAGTTTATTTCGATGTTAAAATTGTTATGTCTAGCCTGGGAGATTCATTATTTTCCAAAGTTTGTTTTTATAGCAACTTACTGCATCAATTTTTAAAAAGCAGCAAAATTCAAGTTCCTAGTGTATTATTGCAGTGGTAATTTCTTGATATCCTTGGTAAAGCAGTTTTGAATGTCTCTAGTAATGTCACAGTGTTTGATCTATTTTGTATTTTATCTTACTGCCAATATTTGTAAAAAATTACAAAGCCTCATACACTTAAGCCAGCCCTGTACACTTCTGATGTCTTAAAAATAATAGTTTAATGTGGCAGTAAGGGTAGTTTTGTTAAATTTTGGGGGGAGAGGGGCTAGGGATCAAACTCAGGGTCTCCTGCACACCAGGTGAGCATTCTATCACTGAATGATATCCCTTTAATACATTTAATAAAAATGAGTTTAACTACATTTTTGTGCTTAATGTCAAACACATGGGAGTTTGAGATGGCAAGTGGCTTTTTGTTTAAAAGAACTGCATCAGCCTTCTTCCTCAAGCCCATGGATATGGGGTCTGGGTGTGTTGAGAAGTAGCATACCACATTTCTCAGAGTTAAGCTGATCTGGGTTGCAGAACTGTTCCTCTGACAATGTTTCTGAGATTTGCCTGAAGGCATTCTGCTTTGTCCCTTCTCCCAAAGCACCTTGTCATGATTCTAATAAAGTACTCAGGTGCTGTTAGGTAACTGTGATTGGTACTCTCAACTGTGTCTTCAGCCTAGTGCTGTGCCTCTAATGTATTAGCAGCTCAGTAGATACATGTTGGATGAATTAGGAAAAATAATGACATTTCTGAAAATAGTGGCACATTTGATTGACAGGTAACTGTGTGTATATTCACTTATTTTGTTTGTTGTGAATTATGATGCTCACATCTCTGGACCACTCATCAAGAAAAACCAAGTGGATCGCAGCCAAAAATGCTATGAACAGGTTTTCTAGGTAAATTTGAACAAAGTCACATTGTCACTGAGGGTCCATTTAGGCCGCCTTTGAAGGGACTCATGTGTTAACTGTCAGCAAGTTGGCTTTTCATTGTGTAGGTTAGAACTCGAAGCTTGCAAAGACTCTAAGAATGGAGAAAAGGGCTTAGTAGTTAAACGGCTTTCCAACTCTGTATACAGCCCATTTATGCTCTGCTACACCAAGGGACTTATTTTATTAGCATAAGTTGGGAAACAGTTTCCCTTATTAACAATAGGCACAATTATTGGATGTCTTTAAACTGTTTCATTAAATGGTGTATGAGTAGGAGCACTGCTTTTAATATAGTTTTGGGGGTGTTTGTGTTTGGGGGTTCCCCACATGGTAATAATGTGGTGGATTAGTCTCTGGTTTCACTGGTTAAGAGAATAGCAGGCAAAAAGCAACCATGAACTGAGCCAAGTTCTTCATTGAATTTATGTTTTATTAATCACAGCAGCTACATAATTTTGAAAAGAAAGGTGCATAAGTCTTGGCATATTTATTATTTAGGCTACTTTTTGATTCACTACTTCTGTAAGACCAGGAGATCATAAAATCCACCAGTTTGTATTGAGTCCAACTCTGAAGCATCCTCATGGAGCTTCTCCTCTAGAAGCTCGTCACCAAACACAGTTATTAATTGATTGGTGTGGAGCGTGGCAGCTGGGGGAGCAGGCTGCGAGGGAGGACATGGTCACACTGGGTAACTCCGTGGGTGTGAGTGACAGCCTCAGCTGGTGAAGTGATTTGAAGGATAAGCAGGAATCAATTGAGGGAGGAATGGGAATGAGGCGGGTCTCAGGAGCCCCAGGGGCTGGAGAGCATGTGGTGGGTCTGTGGCTCTGGGAGGACGCTGGCTTGCTTGGCATGGAGGAGAGCAGGTACACTAGAGAGAAGCCACTGCTGGTCTTACAAGGAGCCCTTTGGCTTGGTTCTGGGAGCCGTTGAAGTGATGAGATCAGATTTGTCTTTGGGGGAGACCAGGCAGCAGAAAGCCTACCTGTTGGGAACTGCTGGGATAGCCTGTGGAAATGTTCCAGTGTTGAATTGAGAACCTGAGAAAATAGCATCTTAGTAAGTAGTGTGTAGAAGAGATGGGAGTAGAAGGGTCATTATGAAAATACATATGAAATATAATAGGAAAAGAATTTAGATCGATTCCAGAGAACATCTTAGTGTGAATATCAATGCTGCTTTTCACTGTGATGTCATCTTAAGCCTAGAATTTTCTTGAAGGAGAATCTTTATTGACTGAGTGGAGAGTGAGAAGAGGGCCATAGTATGGAGGTGAGCACTTTATAACTGATCACTAATGGCCTGAAGAACATGCTTGTGTTGACAAGAAGTATGGCGTCCCTGCACTAACACACACTACCAGACCCTGGCTTGCTCGCTTGGATTTTCCTCTGGAGGGAAAGGGTGGCACTTTCCTTTCCATCTCTGGTCTGAGGCTTTCCAGGAAATGCCAAGTCTTTATATTTTGTCTGTGTTTTAGAGCAGGTGGCAAGGGCTATCTGTTGACTCAGCACCCCCCCCCCCCAGTTAACCCTGTGAGGAAGGGTGCAGACAACAACTGGTGAAGGAATCTGCGTAGAGTCTGTCTCACAATAAGAGGTGCCCACAACCATGTGGCCTGGCCCTAGAGAAACTGAGCAGGGCTGGTGGGGTCCTGTGCGCACATGCACACATATTAGAAGGGATGATCATTTCTTAGCAGAAAAACATCCTTTGTCTATGGTGTAACTTGAAAAGAGCTTGTGTTCCTTTCTTTCGTCCACTCTGAACCAGCAGCCACTGCTTCCCTGCTCAAGACAGGGTCTGTAGTGCTTACAGGCCAGCTGACTTTGGCTAGATTATCAATGCTGAGACTGTTTCCTCATCTGTGAAATGGACGCATTTAATGAGATGTTTGTATGATGCCTGGCATATAGTAAGCATTCCATAGTGATGTTGACAATTACAACTAGGTATAGAAAAGCTGGTTTGTGCAGGATATTCACTACCACACCAGGAATAAGCAGAGGCCTGGAAGTCCCCTGGTGGAAGCACATTTTACAGCTAATCCTGGGAGGCCCTTTCATTCATGAGTAGGTAGATGTGTAACATAGTTATCCCTTTTAATTTCATGGACAGAGCATTTTTATGAGGTACCGATAGCAAAGCTTTATGGTATATGATTCATTAACCCTTCTATTAAGACTGCAGCTCTCTTTTACTGGTAGAACAAGCTCTTAGTGATCAGTTATAAAGTAACACCCTAAAGGACTCTATGAACATATGAATGGAACTTTTAAAAAACACAAGAGCTTGTGTATGCAAATTACTCAACAAAAATTCTGTTTTGTCCCTTTGGGACAGTAGAAACATTCAGTTTCATAATAATCCAGGAGCCCTTGTGATATAACTCAAGGCCGTGGAGCGACTGCAATTCACTGCTCTTCCTAACGACTGGGGTTCTGACCTTGCACTTGCTCAGGCTGACATGTACACAACTCGCAGCATTCAGTTCAAAGGTTCTTGCACTCTTTTATGTGCCCATATTTTGTCTGTGATTTCTTATGTGTGAGTGTTATTTTCAGCTAAAGCATAACATAAAACAGAAGATAAAGCAGAAGACTGTTGCCCCAACAGCTCCAGGCACTTGTTTCTATCTCCCTCTCCTTGCACTCTTCCAGTACTCTCTGACCTCTGGTGCACAATTCCTGAGAAGGACCTGACAATAATTACCTGTGTCTCCAGGGTTAGGATAGCAAATCACATCCTGAAAGCAAAATTCAGTACATTCACATATGCCTAAGTCACATTTCAGTGTACAGAACGGGTGTGATGTTTCTGGTGGCTTCTCCAACTTCTCTTCATGCAAAGCATTCCTTGCTTATTTCATGCTTTGAATTCATGGCCAGAGACATGTCTGTGAGACAGCTTATACATTTGTATCCTAGGCTTGTACTCTCTTGCTAGCCCATAAATTCCCCTCTCAGACACAGTCGATATAATTTTGATTATGGTACTTACTTCCACTGAACCTTTCAGCCCAAATGCTTTGTAATGATATCAGGGACTAAGGGGAGGTGGGCAGGTAGGAGGGAAGATGGAAATACTGACAAATTGGGCTTCTTTTCTTAACCAATTTCATAGGCTATCATGTGGAAAATGAAATTTTAATTTTAATGTTCTCGACTTTGTAATGGAGCCATCATGTTTTTGGTGGCAAGCACGCTCCCAAGTGTGCCCGGTTTCATTTGGGTAGATGGGTGTATAGTAACAAACTCTTATGAGGTATGGGTCTTTGGGCCTCTCTATCTTAGAACTTGGTCAGCTACTTTTCTAATCAGCTGAGAAATTATGTATGTTACTCCTTTCCAGGTGATGATGTTTTGCCTTTCTGTGTTTGTGTAAAAAAAAAAAAATTCATCATATCTCAGGTGGACTTCCAGTCTTAATATTTGCCTTTTCAGGCATTTCATTATACTGAGATAGATAGGTGCACCTTGTGTGATGCAGGAAGGACCCCAGTGCCTCGTCAGTGGTAGGGAAAGAAAGTTAAATTGGATTAGAATTGGAGTTGAAAATCTTGTGTAGCTCTACGTTGTCACAGAGAGAGATTCACAAAAGCCACACATTTAAAATTATGTCTTAGGGCAATCCTAGCCTGCTAAATTACATTGAAGTATTGAAATGGAATGCAGTTGTGATGAAATCCACTCTGTGTACAAAGGCTCAACAATTAATTTCACAACTAGGTCCTCCATGGGTAAATTGGTTCCATAGAAACACATCCAGCCCCTACGCACACAGCACAAACTCACATGATTTGCCTTTGCACTCACATCGTTTTAGCTGGAGTGGCTTAATTGAAGTAACGTGTACCCACGCCCACACCTCTCATTTTAAGAGAGCGGCCCTGAGGATACTCGGTCAGGTGCAGCTCTAGGAAACAGATCAGCTGCTGATCTGGATTCCCGGCCGCTGGAATCCTGAGAAAGCAGCACAGAAAAGTCTTCCTTTTAGGAAGAGAACTTCACACACCTCCAATGAGTCGAGTTCAGGCCAGGAGAAGCCAAGGAGAGGCCAACCTTGCCGTCCTTGCTCTCATCAAACTTGTAAGTGGAAGCGTCATGTTGTCAGAGCAAGCTTCCTTTAAAAACGGAATGTGCATGAGTGTGAGAGCAAATGAGAGGAAAAGCCCTCATCAGGTAAGAAAAGAATGTCTTCTCTTTGTCTTACACTGTGGTACTTTGAATTATTTACCTACCATTTGAAAAATGACCGTGGTAGACTTAATTTAGTGTGCTGCTTTAGTTCCTTGGAAAGTCTCGGTTGTTGGCTCAGCAGGCATTGACCAGGTTACTTTAATCAGATTCCCATCTCCTTTCTCCTTTGTTGGTTGGGGAGAGGGACAGTCCCAAAAGTGCCTGTTAAGAGCTTTGAGGACTAATTTTAATGCAGGGTGATGGGTGGGTCCTAGCCATGACGCAAATTTTCGATTTAGAAGACAAGTGATAAAATGGAAATTACAATGTTGAATACCCTTGATTTTTCTTCATAAAAATGTCCACATCATTTTTGTTCTCAAGATTTCCAATTTTGAAATGTAAAACATTTCTACCTGGAGAAATACGGCTCCCACATGAGTGTAGCTGAAGGCAAGAGTTTTTAAAGGATGGATTGAGACCGGCTAGAAGAGTTATGTGTGGGGCTAACAACGTGGCAGTCTGTAACCTGCTGAAGTCACCCTGTTTTATATTCCTTAAAAATTATTTCTGAATCATCACTTTCTGTGTATTAGGTTACCTGTCACTCCTTGTTCTAATTCTTCCTTGTCTTTTTTTTTTTTTCCCCCTTCCTATCTATAGCTTGGTCATCAGAATTTTAAAAAGAACATGGCAAAAAAATGTGACAAAACACTTCAGCTAGAAGATTGTAGTAAAACCTTAAACAGAATGTTGGGGAGAACAATCTTTTTGGGTTACTGAATTTTATGATTTATTAAAGATTAATTTCAGAGCTCCTTTTGTTCTCATCTTCTTCTTGCTTTCTTTTTTTTTTTTCCCTGTAATATCATGGTGTGTTTTCCTGCCTTATTATTCTGTGCTGAGCAAGCCTTTTTTTTTTTTTTTTTTTTTTTTTTTTTTTTTTTTTTTTTTTTTTTTTTTTAATGATTGGACATCTTGTAGTGCTGTAGGGCTCTTGCCCTGGGCATCAATCATCTCTGAGAACTATTGAAGATCCTACACAAGTGTTGAAGAAGAGATAGAAAGCAAGTGTAAAAATTTTGTGTGCCATTAATAAAAGTAGGTATCTTGATTTCTTTTTTTCAAACTTTGAAAGTTGAAAATAGCAAAATGGGTTCTGTTTTTGAGGGTTGTACTGCATTATCTTTGTTTCAGTGTTATGCCAGATCTTGGATTTACTATTAGTATTTTCTGAGTATGTACAGTTTACAGAGCCTTTCCTTGTATTATTTTGATTGTTTTTTCATTCCTGTTTTGTACACATTTCTTTTTGTAGCATAGGCAAGATTTTATATCTCTTCCCCATTAGACAGTGAGCCTCTTGGGATGGGAACAATATCATATCAATTCAGACCCCTTCATTCAGGAGAGTGCATGGCAGATAATGGGTAATGAGAGTAATACTTCACACACAGCTGTAGTGGAGGCATCATGTGTGTTGAGATGCCCTTTGAATGTCTTCTGTGTGTTCACTCATTTAGTTTTCCCAAAAGTCTTTTTGATACTCGATGGATTGTTTGGTCCACACTACCATGCTGTAGCTAAGTGACCTGTTGAATGTCAGGCAAGGGAAGAAGAGGAGGAGGAGAATAATCGGAATTCTGAGACTGGGAGAGGAGCAGGTTGGAAGAGACTTTTGGGGGACGCTGCATTCCCTGAGGACCCAGTCCCTTGGTTGTCTCTATGTCCCAGAACCCAGCAGAGCCTTGCAATAAATGATTGCTGAATGAATAGTTGTTGTGGACAAATGATTGTTAGGCAAATAGATGCTTCTGCAAATGAAACACCACATAGAATATGGGTCCCTGTGCACTTGGCATAAGAGTTTAGATTAAGTACCTGAAAAACTTTAAGGTGGGTGCTAAGATTTAAAACTGTATTCCTGGGTTTTAGGTCATTTGTTAATGGGATGAGTGGGTTTCTACAGGTGAAGGAGTTTGACTCAAAGCCAGTTCCTATTTTCTTGTTGGCTTTGGGAAACTATATTCTACTACTATGATTTTTGGTTGTTCATTAAAATCCCATTTGTAGCACTAAGGTATTTTCGGCCACATGTTTAAAGGAATCATTTTAATTTCTGATGAAATATTGATAACTAGCTTTAAAATTTTAATAGTGATCCTAGGCTGTGCACAGTAGCTCCCAGGGTAAGGCTGCTGTGGGTGGAAGGGGTTGCAGGCATCCTGGATGTTTGCTCGGTGGTGGATCAGTGTTGGCGTGGAGCTGGGATGTCTGCCTTGGCTCCTTGCTAGGCAGGTGATGAGCTACCCAGACCCTCATCTGTGATGAAATCCGAGTCCTTTTTAGCTTCAGCTCTGGTTGTTTTGTTTACTTCTTACTTTCAAAATATTAATTTAAAGATTTAAAGTTTTCACCAGTGTATAATATGTTGCAGAATTGTTCAGGGACATTTTTCTTTTGACAAACTGGGTGATGTGTTGTTTTCTGATTTGTGAATAGGCACATTTCTCCTACCTCCCCGGCTTTGTAAATAAAACTGATGTATATTTACAGTATACAATGTGAGGTGCTGGCATATGTATGCCTTGTGGCATGGTTAAATCAAGCTAATTAAATATCCATCACCTCATGTACTTGTATTTTTGTGGGAGATAATTAAGATCTGTGCACGTATTCTTGACAGGAATTCTCACAAGGACATTTACTCATGGATTCTTCTTTTCAGGTTATGCCAATTGAAACATACAGGAAAAATAGGGTTTACTTATTCCACGTTTATTTCTCTTTTAAAATTATTTGGTGTGTTTCTGTCTTCATCCTAATAAATGGGAGGGTTCTGTCTCTTACCTCTCAACCCCTGCAAGTGAGTTTAGCTCTATAAAGCAAGCTCAGCTTTCTTTCTGTTGATGTGGGAGCGTCCTGTAGCATTGGTTTTTAAATACTGAGAATCTTTGAGTAGTCCCTGTGAGCCTAAAGTTTGAGTTTTAGAGTAAGTCTTGTGATGCATAATGGTTTGGCCAGCAGAGGAGGGTGGGTGGAGAACATGGGTAACTTTAGAGTCTTAAGTACTAGGATCTTAATTGAGCTAGGACTAGTCCTTTAGACAGTGGTGTGGTGTGACTGTCTACTGAGTCCTCTTTAAAATAAAATAACTCATTTTAACACTGGATGTTAATATTCCAGGTGGGATTTCAATGGATAATGTTTGGCCTTAGCTCCTAGAAGCTTTGGTGGCAGGATTGAATCTTTCTCCCTTAGATTGCTTCTTTGATCAGTGGCGGATTCTGTAGGTTCCAAACAGAAAATTCTCCAGTGTGGAACTGCTACCTGGAATTCTCCTTGTCACAAGCCTGCCACTCCCATGCCATAGACCAACAGCTTCTCACTTGTAAAAGTCACTTTTTGCCTTAAAAGGTTTGTATGATGTGTGCTCTCCTGGGCAGTGGGCAGCTAGGGCCCTTGTGTACTGTTCTGGCCCATAGCTGCCCAGCCCTTGAAGTAGACTAAAGTTCATTTGCAAAGTTAAATCAAAATCTGTCAGATGGTGCCTTTTACCCATGTTCTGACTTTTTTTTTTTTAAATTAGTAGCTGAGACAGGCATAGTAGTGCATGCCTGTAATTCCAGTACTTGGGAGGCTGAGACAGGAGGATTGCACATTCAAGGACAGCCTCAGCAACATAGTGAGACACAGAAACTTAGCAAGCTCCTGCTTCTAAATAAAAAAAAAGTAGGGCTGGGGTTACAGCTCAGAGGTAGACTGCCCCTGGGTTCAACCCCTAGTACCACCACCAAAAAATAAAATAAAATAAAAAATCAGTGGCTGGCAGCTCTGGTCTAAGTGATCTATCAGTGGATTATTTCATAAGCTTGTTTGAAAGTCTCTTGTTTGGAACTTGGCGTGTATAGTCCCACAGAGACAGTTCAAACCGTGATCCAATCAGTATATGAAAGTCTAACCCCCAGAATGGGCATGATACGGCCCTAATGATGGGATAATGGTGTTAGAAATGGTGAAGATGGAGAATTCTGGATCTGGAAGTTCAGAGGCTGCTTTACCTATTGTTTTCCCCAGAGAGGCAGAGTGAATAACTGGGCCAGCGCAGGCACTGGCCCAGGCCCTCTGCCCTGCCAGCTCTCCTGCCTCTCCTCCTGTGCTGCCTTCGACCTTCGCTTCTACCATGAGTGCCACTTGGGTCACCAAGGGCAGGTGTGACTGCTCTCCAGTGTTGAGCGCAGTACAGGGCACTGGGGGTGTGTGACTGTGGCACAGGTACTGCTAAACACCTGTACACCTGGATGAGCAGGGCCACAGCCTCCCAAGTGCTCTGAGTTGGAACGGGTGAGCCAGGCAGGGAAACTCATAGTCTCCACCTCCACTCCCAGCCATGTGGTGGCTCTGTGGCTATCGGGAGCCTCCTGGAGACATGGTGATGACTTCTATGTCTTTTTTTTTAAATGATACCTTCATAGATGCCTAAGACTTTGCCTCATATACGGGGACAAATAATTTTAACCCCAAACAAAATATCTCCTATCACTTTTGGGGTCACTTTTGATGTGGAGTCCAGTGAATGCTCCAAATTAAAGGGAGAAGTTGGTCACTTCAGAAAATCCATCATAATGCCGTTTTATTTTTAATTAATTTATTATTTTGGGGGTACTGAGGATTGAACCCAGGGGTATTCTACCTTAGAACTACACCCCAAATTCTTTAGTTTTAAAGCTGGGTCTTGCTAAGTTGCTGACAGTCTCACTAAATTGCTGAGGCTGGCCTCAAATCTATGTGATCTTCCTGTCTCAGCCTCCTAAGTACTGGATAGCAGGTATATACTACCATGCTGGGCTCAGAATGCCTTTTTAAATAAACAAAGTGCTATTACTAGAAATGGTTAAAGTTAAGGGCTCCCTTCCACCATTTTTTTTTCTTTGTATAATAAAATTTCTTTGTACAACCAGTATTCTAATTTGTACCTTCTGTCTCTGATCACCAAGAGACATTAAATTCTCCCATGCTCTTTCTTCTAGTTTATCTAATGCATAATGGGATTAATATTTCCTGTAGATGAGATTTTAAATAATGGTCATCTGTCCTTGTTCCTGAAAGTGAAAGGACACTTTGTGCTTTGGGGCCTCTCTGTGGTTGGAATCCAAAACCAGAGCGTTTGTGGAAGATGCCTACATGTCTTAATAGAGCGCCTGCTTGCATTTATTCTGTTGTGAGCGGCTGCTTTTCTCTTTCTTACCCTCATCCCCATCTCCATCCTCCTCTATGGGAGAGTTAAAACCAATTTCGGAAATTAGTGCATTTTCTTTCAAAGTGATAGCAAGGACCCCATCAAGACAGTTTGTAGCCAAGTTCTAGTAGTGGAGATTATTCTACCAGAGCCTCTCCCTGTGTCCCTTTAAAGATCTTCTGCGGTAATTAAGAGGAAAGTGAGACACAGACTTTCTTAAATGAAAAACACAGGTTTACCAAGTGGCTTCATAATGATGGGCGTGAGCCCTGCTGAGGCACACCGGGTGTGCTTCTTTGTACTCCTGAAAAACCTGTAATCAGATGGCAAGATACTGATACCTGCAGTTTTTAGAAATTTATTTTGACACTTTAGGACATCCAGGGATGTAAATTTAATTACTGCTACTTTCTTTGCAGGCTTGGATGAAAAGTGGCAGATTATATAACAAAATTGCCATGAAGATATAGTTTTTGTTAAACTCAAGTTTTGAGGGCATTTGAAATTTTGTTTCTAAATTTGTAATATGAGTTCATGACTACTCTTTTTTATTTATTTTTTTAGTCATACTAGAATTGAATCCAGAGATGCTCTACCTCTGAGTTATACCCCCAACCCTTTTTATTTTTTATTTTGAAATGGTTTCTCTAAGTTGCTGAGGCCGGCTTCAAACCTGCAATCCTCCTGTCTCAGCTTCCCAAGTACCGGGATTACAAGCGTGCACCTCTGCACCAGACTTGAATTGACCATTTAAAGGATTACCTATGGGCCTTGGGAAATCAGGGTGATTTGAATGTTGAGAGGTAGTTTTAAGTTCATTTGGTTTAAAACAGCTGCTTGTTTAGGAGACAGTAGAAAATGAGGCCTTGATTTGGGTGGGCTTTTTTGTATGTGGCTCTTTCTTTCCAACTTGCAGGTGGCAGTTGTATCTGGTGTCACTAAGTGCTGGGGTGGTCACTGGGTTGGAGACAGTAAACTTCTTGGGTTCAGGACTCTTTGTTTTCTTTCTCTTGCTTGTTGGCACTTTTTAGGGCAGAAAGGAAGGAACACCAGAATCCTGGTGAGGTATGCAGCTCCCCCCTGGCACCCCGGCTGCTGGAAACCCTTCTTACTGTGGGTTGCTGTGGGTTTGCTGTTGTTGGTGGCTGTTGTTTTTCTTTGTCAATGTCAAGTCACGAGGTTTATTGAACCTTTCTGTTTGCAAAGTGCTCTAGGAGTTAGTGGGTAGGGGAGGGGAGGGAAATGCAAAAGAAATGGAAGATGTGTTCAGTATACAACCCATAGGCAGATTAGAAGACAGCACACACAGAATTCCTTGGCCTTCGTGTGCATGGTGCACTACCTCACAACCGGTGAGCCATGGTTCAAACTGGAGGTGGGCTAACTACAGAATAATCAGCCTGACATGACTTATTTGGAAATGGGCTGTCTGTGGTGCCTTGAAGATTTTATGCACTGGAGCCAAGTGTGGTGGCACATGCCTGAATTCCTAGCACTTGGAGGCTGAGACAGGAGGATCTCAGGTTTACAGCCCGCATATAGTAATTTAGCTAGACCTTGTTTCAAAATAAGAAGGACTAGAGGTGTATCTCAGAGGTAGAACACCTCTGGGTTCAATCCTCAGAACCTTCCCTCCCACACACCACCAAATTATGCATTGGAAAGAAGAGACTGTACAAGAATATTATTATTTAACCTATCAGATGTCTGTTAGAAACAGTATTAGGGAAGTCTTCTATTTTTTCTTTATAAAAGTAATATTTAGAAGAAATCGTAATTGACAGATTGGTTTTTTTGTATGCTTATGAATGGCTCTTTATGCCTGTGTAATTTTAAATTGCTGACATAAAACACACTACTAGGATTGTAGTGTTTTCTCTAATACCAGTTATTTATGGCTTCATAACTTTCTAATCAAAAGTTTTGGTTTTTTTAAGATTTGTATTTCCCTAGGTAACTAAGCAATATTTTCAACTGCTACTTTTTTAGTCATAGTCTTAAGGAATTTTCTGTTTTTGTGTGTTGTGGGGCTAGAGTTTAGGGAGAAGGTATGTTGGTAAGAATTTACCAAGTAGCCCATTTTTGGGATACATCTCTCTCAGATTGTATTTTCTTCTCTTGCTTCATGAGAATATTTGGGTTACTCAATACATAAAATGTGCTCAGTTTAGGCCAGTGATGTTTTTGGCTCAGTTGGAATTTCAAACACCACCTTAGTGGGCCCCACCTCCACCCCCCACCCCGGCGCGTCAAAGTGTGCTTGGAAAATTTTCTTCCAGGATAAACTCTTACCCTCTGCGTCCTTGGCAAGAATCAAAGCCCCTGCCACAGTGGAACCCCATACATGAGTGAGGTCTTGATGTTCCTGTGGCCCTGGCAGCCCTTGCCCTCAGCTTTCTGAGACCTCCGTCCCTTGGGGACTCGTGTGGAGTTCCCGAGGTGAGAAGGCAGTTTCTCCAGGCCTCAGACCTGTCTGGGAAGCTACTTCCCTGTGTTTGTGGTTGTGGAAGCAAGTGAGCACTTGGACGATGAGTCTAATATCTAAAACTTCTCCTTATTTTACCAGTCTCCCTCAGTATTCCATGAGCCTGGGAGGAGGGAGGAAACCCCTTCCTCAGAGGCTGAGCTGATGCAGTCATGGTTTACTGCTGCCGAAGCCATTGTGTGACATGGTGGCTGCTTCCCAAAACCACACACAGTTACAGAGCAAGGTGGCCCAGGGGTCTGGTGAGAGTCTGCAACATGAGGGGAACTTAGAGGAGAAGGCTTCTTACACATGTCCAAGGCCCGGTAGAACAATGGGGGCAGCTCTGAGTGGAGAATTGGACTCAGTTTTCTCCTATTCTGCCCAATGTGTATTACCCTTCACCCTCCCCTAAGGAAAAATCCCTTGGAGAGCAGTCTGAGAGGCTCTGAGTGAGGGCTGGCCTGTTCTGCTACTTCCTCAAAGATTCTCTGTCCCAGTTATTTTTTATTATGACCACAGTGTGTACTCTAGGCTTTTGAAATTTGTAGCTACAACTGCGCCATTAATCTGAACTCCAAGAACTAAATATTCACCCTCTCTGCATAGAGCTTGCAGACAACCTAGTTAACACATGAAACGACAGAAGAGAAGCTTTTTCTGTGAGATTTCTGTCTTCTGGCATGTGACGTTAAGTTTATTGGCCCTTATTAAAATGGTGTTCAGGGTCTCTAGAATTCTTTGTCTCTTGTTGAGGGCAGTGAGATCCCAATCTTAGATTATGTTTTGAAAAATATCTTATTGAAAATATTCTGTGTTGTACAACAAAAGATACCAAATTCAGGGGACCCCCAGTTTTCCCATTCTATTGGTTGCACTGGCAGATTTATTTTGTGGCAGAAAGGTTTGGAACTTTCCACACCTTCCAATGTGACAGGGCTGCTAGAACAGAGGTCCTGGGGACCACGACCTGTTGTGCTGGTTGGTGGTGGGGTACTTCTACTGGGGATGTGCTCACCTGCAGCGAAAGATGAGACATCTTTTCTGACACTTTGGGGGGCACATGCGGCAGAATAGTCCTTTCTGAGCTATTGAATCTGTGACTTGTCCTCTGCCTTTTCTCTTCTCTGGTATTTCACGCAGTAAGTGGGACCTTCTTAATTCCTGGCCTTGACCTATTTGCCAGGCAGAAAACTGAAGCAGTTTGAAGCAGAGACCTTTCTCAGTCTTTGTCCAAAGTCTACCCCTATGGAAAAGGAAATGCTGGGTGTCCTGGGGAGGAGGGTGGTCTCATTTTGAGAGCAGGGAGAGGCAGAAGCAGAGAGAGGCTGGGCCAGGGAGGGGTTAAGGAGGGTCCTGGGGCACAGAGGTTGGGACCCCGTGAACCTCTTGGTAGCCCCACAAGGGTAGGGAGGAGGACCTGGCCCCTTGGTGGGCCTGGGGAGGGTGGACTTTAGATACTTGGGTTTCCTGTAATGGTGGTATTCTGGTGCCCCAGGCAGGGCATGGGAGCCCAGAGACATGCGGATCTCAGGCCACCAGTTGGCCCTGAGGATTTCAACAGTGAGCAGAGCAGGCTGGTGACCTTTCCCTCTGCGTATCGCTCCAGCGACAATACTGAGGGATTAGTTTACTACCACGGGCCTTGGAATCAGAACTAATTTGATCTCAAGAAATGAGTCATTGTTTTGTACAGCAGACTTTGTGAGTTGAAAATGTATGCCTGCTGTACCCATGATCAGAACTCGGGCTCCTGAGAATGCCTAGATAAGATGCCCTATAGCCTTAAAATCTTGCTCCCACGTCTGTGTAATTTCATTAAAAATTAACATATTGAAATCTAGACAAGTTAGAAGAAGGCACTGATTGCTGAGCTTCTCATCTCAGAGGTCACGGGCTTTCTTCCTTTGCCTGCCCCCAGCACAACAGTGGCCTCTTGCATTGGGCATTACCCACGGATCGACTAACGCACTTTGCTCCTCGGGTTATGATGTCTTCTCCCCTGGGCAGACATCGAGCTACAGAAGAGCAGAGCCCCTGTCTGATTCATCTTCATAACCACAGCAGTTGCCTCCCAGTATGCAATAAATCCTTGTTGAATAAGTAAATGCACAGAAAAACTTTGCTCTGCAGCCCAGGGGAAGTGACTGCTGTGAACCGAATGTCAGCCACTGAAGGACTGGTCCGAGAAGCAGGCCAGGATGGAGGTCCCCGCACTCTCCCTCCTGGGCCCCAGGCAGGTGCAGTGCCTGCATTTTTCACATTCAGTCCATGTCCCCCTGTCAGGGACAGCAATTCAGAGTAGGATTCAAAGGACAAATGATTAATTTTAAAAAGTAGGGATTAATGTTTATGTTATATATGAGGATCAGTTTTTTAGAGGTCTGGCACTCTGGCTGGCCAGTGGGTAGCCATTAGGCAGGATCACCTAGAATGAGACCAGTTCAGGCAGTTGTATGTTGGTGGCAGATAGACTTCTCGGGGCCTTTGATTCTTTTCCTCTGGTGTTTTCTAGGGTCTTCCTGAGAGTGCTAGAGGATGAAGCTCAAGCACAGGACCCCTTAAAAGTGAAGGGGGGAAGCCAGGGTTTTACCTTCTTTATCCTGCATGAGCAGCTGACAGAGGCCTGTGTGAAGGGGCAGCTCAGGAGTGGATTTGCATGCTGTGCACTCTGTACTCTCTCTCTCTCTCTCTCTCTCTCTCTCTCTCTCTCTCTCTCTCTCTCTCACACACACACACACACACACACACACACACACACACACACACTTAAAAATGTTTGCAAGAGAAAATTCTGGACAAGACTAAAACTTGTATAAATAGTTGGTGAGTACTGCCCCTTTCCTTTTACTAATTAATTTCCTTGATAGTGTTGCTTGCTGGCAGCTCTTCTCCACAATTGGTTGCTGAATTGCAGTGCTCAATTATCTGTGTAATAACATGCTATAAAAACATAGAAAGCCTGGAAAAAAAATGATTTTAACCAAAGTGGCCAAGCCTTGTAAATAGACACCCTGCACATTCACATCTGGATTGAAAGAACATTATGTCAGTCTTAAGTGATTTAGTTGACCAGGCTTCTCCCTAAAACAGTATAAGAAAACATTAAAATTGAGTACCAGACATTCAAATTATATTCACATGGGCCCAGGTATAGCGTCTCATTAAAAGATTTTGGTTTTCTGAGGCTGTTAATGAGAAGTCAATGACTGGCTACTTAGCTTCAGAAAGTGTGACAATGCATTTAGCACAGGCCTTTTTGAATACCTACTGTGTGCTGGGGGCTACATACCTGCTTTTTTATATTCTAGCATTTATGTCTATCCTTGATCTTGTGAGGAAGATAGGGATAGCCATTTCCCAGCAAGGGAAAGTGTGATGGCTTGGATCTGGAATGTTCCATAAAGTCTCATGTGTTGAAGGTTTGGGCCCCCAGTGCAGTGACATTCTGAGGTGGGACTTTTGGGAAACTGGATCATGGGGCTCTGATTTTATCTATGGATGAATCCAACGATGAGTTCATAATTGAGTGGACTCTTGGGAGGTGGTAGAAACTACAGGATGTGGGGCCCAGTTGGAGTAAGAAGATCACTGGGGACATACCCTGGAGGGTCCACCACCCTGCTTGGTGGCTGCCATGAGGTGAGCAGTCTCCTCCTCCACACCCTTCCGCCATGATATTTTGCCTCACCTGAGACCCAAGGCAACGGAGCCTCGTGACCATGTTCTAAACCCTCTGAAACTAAGCCAAAAGTAAAGCTTTCCTCCTTTAAATGGTTTTTCTCAAGTATTTTGTCACAACAACAATAAACTAACAAAGAAAGTGAAGCTCACAGAGACTAAATAAGTTGTCCAGTGTGTGTATGATTTCAAAACCAGTTCTCTTTACGATGGTGGGTCAAAAGCATAGAGGAGCTAATTCCTTTTTTAAAGTTGCTGATGAATGGATTTACCAATTTATTGATGGTTACTTTGAAAAGAAAAATGTAAAGAACCGTGTGGAGCATAATTGCTGAACCCTGCCTGAGTTCCTGGCTCACAAAATTGTGGCTAGACAAAGCAGTGGTTACTTTAAGCCTTGAAGCTTTAGAATCATCTGAGACCCGCAAAAGATAACCAACAATCAATGACTTTGGTTCTTCCTGTTTCTCTTGCCTTAATGCTCACCCTCTCCCCATGATCCATTCTCCCCACAACACTGCTTGGAGAGAGCTCACCTACAATTCCCACAAACCAATATGGAAAAGCCAAAGACCATCAGCAAAAGAAAACCCCAAGGCAAACTAATAAACAGAGAAAGACGATGTATAGGAAAGTTAGGATCGCAATAAGCCAAATATTTAGCCTGTGTTCTTGGCAGCTGGAGTTGGATAGGGAGCTAGGTGCCATGGCAGTATTTTTTGTGTGTTCTCTTTGACTACTTTTGCATCATCATTGGCCCAGTAAATATCCTTAGAGTTTGACTGAGAGCCCCTGATCTTGTGTGTCTGTGCTCATTAAAGTCACATTTATGACTTGATGGGTAAAGGGTAGGAGCACCATTTCACTTGTGGGGTAGCAGGGGATTCATAGAACAGTCATGGTATTGTGTCTTTCAATCGGTGATAGAGACAGGATTTAAACTTGTCTGTCTGCCTGCCTTTCAAGTGTCTAACTTTGTTGTGATCAGATTTCCCCTGCCCCTTAGCTTTGACCTGTGGAGAAAGGACACTGAACTCCTTGAGCACAGCAAAGGATTTTGGACACTTGGCTCTATTTGCATTGCTCATGAATATTCTGTAACTTGTACAAGACTCTAAGTTTGTGTGTGTATGTATTTGAAAGCATAGTTCTTAGAAGTTTTATAGCTCCTTTCCTACCTAGATTTGGAGGAATGTTAATGTCTCATTACAGAGCTGAACACGTTTCTCTCTGTAGAGGGGCAACAGACATGCTGGTTTAAAAGGCCTCAAGATGCAACTTTTGTGTTTACCCTGATCATCTTTGAGTGGATCCTCAAATAGCAAGGCAGCTATTAAAAGGTGTCGTTCCCATTAGGCATATTGAGCTTTTCATTTCCCTTAGTAGTCTGAGAATTACCAGTGCACATTTTATAAAAAGAGGATTTTTCTTTTAACTTAATTTTGCTGAACTGATGGGTATTTGGCAATGGGAGGGGAGAGGAAACAGGGTAGGAAGCCTACCTTTCTCCCTTTCCAGGACATTGGTGTCTTTCTGTGGCCTTGCAGTGAAAGGATGTTTTCCAACTGAAGTACCATTTATAAATACAGTATTCTTTTCATAGCAATGCTCTAAATGCTGGCCTGTCAACTTCAAGGTGGGTCTGTACTGCTTGAGGAAGATGATAGGGATAGAAAAAATCATGGCAAGAAATTAGCAGATGAAAGGAGAATAACACTCATCTAATACATTTCAGTTGTCATTTGTGAGTGGGTTGATCCTCACACAGAAGCATGACCATTATGTGGGAGTGACTTTTCCAGAAACATCTTTAGGAGGTGGTTTTGCATCTGGGACTTGACAGAGTTCCCGCTCTTGAGCCTTCTGGCTCTGAGCACCATGAGGGCTTGCTGGGTATTGAATTATGCCCTAGCCACCCTCGAAGCAGGGGCATGGTGAGTGTGAGCTCCAGGGCGTATGTATTCCACTCACTCAGAGCTGTCAGGTCTTATCACCCTTTTGTTAGGAATATTTTTCTTCCTGAAAACTCATAAAAATTCATGTTGTAATATCAATGCCTGCAGGATCCTGTAGAATTTTGTTGAGCTGCTTACACCCTTTTCTCCTAATAGATGTATCATTCTCCTCCTATACATGGATGCAGATGTGTGCTTGTGAGTTGGTATAGCAGGCTTATGTGTATGCCAAAGTAGGTTTGCGAAGAAGAATGAAATAAACTAATTTTCTCCCCAGTGGTTCAGTGTGACTAAGATATTTCTATGCATATTCTCAGAAGACTCCCATTCCAGGGAATATTTTAAATTTCATTAACCTTGTATATATTTTACTAGATACCTATTCAGCACACCTATCTATTTTATTACCCTGATGATGTTTTGCTTACTTGTATATGTGGAAGAAAAAAAATTAGTGGATCCAATTTCTTTCTTACAACAAATATTTTTTAGCAAGGTCACCTTTTGTGTTGTTAGAAATGACAGATTTATAAATTCTCATGCACACTGTGTATATCCTTGTGCCATTAAAAGACAAAAGTAAGAGTCTTCTATGTTATATCATAATTTTAGTATTTTAAATATAGGTCCTAAGTTGACTGAAAGGTTTATGCTTTTTTTCTTCCTTTTGATAGAGTGAGCAGAGGGGCAGTATTTAAAAATGATCATGACCCTGTAATCCTAATGAACCATTTCCCAAATATTCTGTAAGACACATCACACCTCATTATGATTGATGATGTAAGATGAAATCTTAATATGGTAGAAGGTAATGCTTGTTTTTTTTTTTTTCTACCATTTTAATAACAAAGTGATTATATTGTTTTGTGCTTATGTACTTGCAAATGGGGAAAATATATGAAACTCTGCAATATTATTTTTCTTCTACATTAACACCAAATGAAACTATTCCTGTAAATTAATACATTATGAAAGTCCAGTAAAATGTTGCATGCTGAAGAAAGTTATATAGTACTTACCTTTTATCATTATGAATAAGGAAGTTATCTTTGCATGAAATTAGCACGGGCAGGTCATCTGTAATACTTGGTGTTATGGCAATCGATCCTAACTTGATGGCCTTTAAAAAACAACAAAGCCTGGCCTTTAGTGAGACAAACCAGCGGGTAGCATTTCTGATAACAGAGGAGAACTAGTCTCCTGTAGGGAGTGTTAATTTTCTGTGAATTGTAACTTAATCTTTTTATATATTTGATAAGAAAATATTTGCTAATACTTGTTTCCTACATCTTTTATTCCTGCCCTTGTCTCTCTCTGTTTTCTCCACCTTCAATGAGAGAAATTCTCTTTTTATGGTCCTATTTCTTTTTTTTTGGTTAGGTCTTACCAGAAGTGATAACTCATTTCGTTAGGTGGTTGTGATCTCAAAAGTGGAAGATTATGACTTCAGTTGGGGCTTAATCCGCCTGAGCAGGTGCATTCTAAGTAAGAGAGATTCTGTTTTAATGCAAATGTCTCCCCTAATTCAGAGGAAGGGAGATGTGTATAGGAAATGGCATAGCAGTTAAGTCAGAATTGTTTCTAAATAGATTGTTGTTTTCACACCCCCTCCCCAATTCTCTGGGCACCAGCAGCAGTCTTGTTGATAGAAGAGGAATTTAAAGGAGAAGGAGTTGAGGGTGAATGTCTTAATTTTTTTGCTCTGAGGATTCAGAAATGCTTGAAAAAAAATAATTCAGAAATAAACATGGACCTTCAGTAGCATAGTATTCACTTTCAGGTGGGATTTGATTTTAGGGACCTCAAATAAGATAGGATGGTTCTATTGAGACACCCAACACCTTACTGTAAGGCAACTTAATTTAAACAACATGTGCCTCACAAGGTGGCTTCACAGTGACTTTCCAGAATTTTTCCTGTTCTTCCTTTGTCTTCAAGTGTGCTGTTGTGTGAGAAGTGAGAAAATGACTGCATGGTATCTCTAAGAACCAGGGCTTTTCTTTAAGTGAGTACAATCTTTCTTCCAGGTATGATTCTCCTTTGCATTTTAGTTAATTTGGCTGTTAGAGAAGCACAATATGTGGACTGGAAAGGCATTACCTGTATTTTACTTATTTACTTGGCTTATTTTGTAGTCATTTATTTTCCTGGAGTATGTTTATATTTTGGGTATTGTCTCATGTATTTCACAGTAAAAATAGTTTAAAGAAAAGTCACTGGTATGTCCTTGAACTTGCAGTTCAACAGTACTAATTCATTATTTATTCATTCTTCCATCTACTCAACAAATATTTATTCAACATCTACTATATACTAGGCATTGGGAATATAAAAGTGAACAAAATCCCTGAACTTGTGGGCTCCTATTGTACAGAGAGAAGATAGATACAATGTTAGATGATGGGTTAGAGCAGTAGTTGACATTTTTTTCCTATAAAGACTTTGTGGGCCAGATGGTCTCCGTCACAGCTACTCAACTCTACAGTTTGGTATGATTGCAGCCTTGGACAATACCTATGTGAATGGATGTAACTGTGCTCCAACAAAACTTTATTTACAGAATCAAGTGGTGAGCTAGATTATTTGGCTTACAGTCTGTAGTTTGCAGACCCCCAGGTTAGATGTGCGTACACCCTAAGGAGAAAGGAAAATGAAAGTGAATATGGAGTGCTGGGTGTGGGGAGAAGGGTGTTGCAACTTTTGACAGCATGGTCAGAAGGCGGCTCATGTGAGTATCTGAACAAGATGATTTGGTCATGTATATCTGGGTAGAAGGATGATCCAGAGAGAGGGAATAGAAAGTGCAAAGGCCCTGAGGTGGAACATAGTGGGGCACTTCAAGGAATGGAAAGCAAGCCAGAGCGTTTGGAGGAGAGCGAGCATGGGAAGAATGGTAGGTGACAAGGTCAGAGGCAGAGGTTGGGAGGAGAGGTGAGGTTTCATCATGTCACCTTGTATATCCTTGTGAAGCCTCTTCCTTTTTTAAAAGTATGGAAGTTGGGGAGCTCCTGGGAGGTTTTGCATAGAAAAAAATGACATAATCTCATTTTTAACAGGATCTCTGGCTTCTATGTGAAAAATAGACCTGGGGAGGGGGAGCAGAGAGCCAATTAAAAGGTGATTGCAGTAATCAGGGAAGAGTTGGTAGTGCTTGGACCAGGCTGAGAGTGGAGGTGGTAAGAAGATCCAGATTCCTGATGTGGACTGAGCAAGAACCTGACGGGACTTGATCCTCACATGGCAATGGCGTTTGAGACCTGGAGGAGTCCAAGATGACTGGAAGGTCAGAGTACTGTTTACTAAGTGGGTAGATGGTAGGAAGATAGTTAGCAAACTCCCTACAGAGAATCCTGGGCCGATAAAGTGCAAGGGTTGAGACGCCAGACTAGCAAGGTTATGCCATCTTGTGGACTTGTGCCTTGATGGCTCTAAGTGTGCACTTCCTAATGCTGCAGCCTGTGACTGTCCATGCTCAGGTTTGTCTACAGCTTTCTGTCTGTTGATAGTTATGGGCTTTATGTTAGTGTTGCTCCCCTGACAGTCCTGAAGTCTTATGGGCCAGATGAAGATGTCACAGACACATTTTTTCCCTTTCCTTCCTTCCTCCCTCCCTCTCTCCCTTCCTCCCTTCTTCTTTCCTTTTTTTTTTTTTTGGTCCTGGGAATTGAACCCAGGGGCATTCTACCTCTGAGCTCTTACACTGCCAGTCCTTTATTTTGAAAGAGTCTCATTAAGTTGCTGAGGGCTTTTGTAGGTTGCTGAGGCTGACCTCAAACCTGTGATCCTGTCTCAGCCTCCCAAGTACTGGGAATATAGGTGTGTACCACCATTTCTATCTCACATACACATTCTTTGAGTGAATGCTTTTTGACACATGAAGTTATCAAAAGAAATTCTGATAATCAGTGATTACCAAGCAGCCTTCAAATGTTGGAAAGTGTGTGAGCTGATATCTGGCAGCTACGAAGAGCTATGACCTTATGAGAATTATGGATTTGAAGCTCTAGTTCTAATCCTTCTTAAACTCTTTAAAAAAAATAGCACAAGAGGAAACACATAGCAACTTGTTTGATGAGGTTGCTGTCACACTGGTTTCAAAGTCAGATGAAGAGAGCAGGGAATAACTACAGGTCAGGAGCCTCATGGAACATAGATGCAAAAATCTTCAGTAAAATCCTGGCAAGCCAAATTCACTAGCACATTATGAGGATCATAATGGGATTAAGTGGGATTTATCCTTCAGATGAAAGGATAGCTCAACATACCGAAGTCCATCAATGTGACATACCACGTTAATAAAAGATAAAAACTACATGGACACCTCAACAGATACAGAAAAAAAGCATCTGGCAAAATTCAATTTTATATCATGATAAAAAGTCTCAACTTAACAAAGATGTACGCTATATTGCACGAATTACTACAATAAAAATTAAAAAATTAAAAAAAAAAAAAAAAAAAAAAAAAAAAAAAAAAATAAAAAGTCTCAACAGCCAGGCATGGTGGGGCAGGCCTGTAATCCTAGTACTTGGGAGGCTGAGACAGGAGGATAGCATATTTGAAGTCTGCCTCAGCAACTTAGTGAGGCCCTGTTTCCAAATAAAAAATAGAGCTGGGAGCCGGATGTGGTGGCGCACGCTTGTAATTCCAGCATTCGGGAGGCTGAGACCGGAGGGTCCGGGTTCGCGGCCAGCCTCAGCTACCTAGTGAGGCACTCCGCAACTTAGTGAGACTTGGTTTCAAAATAAAGAATAAAAAATAGGGCTGGGGGTGTAGCTCGGAGGTAGAATGCCCATGAGTTCAAACCCCAGTACTGCAAAAAAATAAATAAATAAATAAAAAATAGAGCTGGGCATAGCTAGAAGGTAGAATGCCTCTGGGTTCATTCCCTAGCACCAAACAAAAGAAACTCAACAAATAGCTGTAGAAAGAACTTACTTCAAATCGGTAAAGGTCACATATGAAAAACTCATAGCTAATATCATAATAATTTTCCCTAAAATCTGGAACAAGTCCTAGGCAGAGCAATCGAGCAACAAGAAGAAAAGGCATCTAAATTGGAAGGAGGAAGTAAAATGAACTGTTTGCAGTTGTCATGGTTATAGATGTAGAACACCTAGAGAATCCATAAAAAGTGATTGCAACTTTACTGAATTTGGTTATTCTAAGATACACCACTAGTGTTTATATGGTGGTGTGAGTGTGTGGTGCTGGAATTCAAACCTAGGGCCTCACATATGCTAGGCAAGTAAGTACTCTGCCACTGAGCTATATACCCAGCCCTTGTTTGTTGATTTTTTATCTATACATCAACAATAAACTCTCTGAAAGGGAAATTAAGAAAATCCCATTTATATTAGGAACAAAAAGAGGAATTAATTTAAGGAAGTGAAAGGTGTATATACTAAACATTATAAAACATTAATGAAAGAAATCTAAAAGACACAAATAAATGGAAATATATCTTATGTTCATAGATTGGAACAACTGATATTGTTGAAATGTCCATGCTAACCCCAAATAATTTATAGATTCAATGCAATTCCTATCAAAATCTTTGTGTGTGTGTGTGTGTGTGTGTGTGTGTGTGTGTGTGTGTGTGTGATATGGGGGATTGAATACAGGGGTATTCTGTCTCAGCTACATCCCCAGCCTGATTTTTAATATTTATTTATGTATGTATATATGTATGTGTGTAGCGGTGCTGAGGATCAAAACCAGGGCCTCACATATGCTAGGCAAACACTCACTCTACAACTGACCCACACCTTCAGCACCTATTTATTTATTGTTTGATACAGATTCTCTCTAGGTTGCCAAGAGTCTCCCTATATTTCTGAGGCTGTCCTCGAACCTGTGATCCTCCTGTCTCAGCCTCCCAAGTACTGGGATTACAAGTGTGCACCACCATGCCTGGCTTAAAAATCTTAATGACATTTTTTTACAGAAATAGAAAAAAATCCTTTGATTCCTATGGAACTACAAAAGAACCTGTATAACCAAGCAATGTGTGTGTGTGTGTGTGTGTGTGTGTGTGTCTGTGTGTGTGTGTGTGTGTAGGTTACTGAGGATTGAACCCAGGGTTATACTATCTCCGAGCTACATTCCCAGCCCTATTTTTATTTTATTATTATTATTATTATTATTATTATTATTATTATTATTATTATTATTATTTTGAAACAGAGTCTAGCTAAGTTACTACATGCTGTCCTTGAACCTGTGATCCTCCTATCTCAGTCTCCCAAGTACTGGGATTACAGGCATGTGTCGACATGCCCAATTTAGGCAATTTTAGCAATAGTGAAAAAGAGGAGGATATTGGTCAGAGGGTATCGTCCCCCGCGCCAGACCCTTGCCCGCGAGGGCCCGAAGAGACAACAAACACACAGGAATGGTGCAAGCTTCTTTATTCTTCTCTCTCTCTCTCTTCTCTTACTCCCTCCCTATTCTCTTACTCCTTCTCCTCACAGGAGAGACTCCTTCCCATAAAGGGGAAAACCAGTGAGCCTCTCAGGGAGTAGATCACTCAGGCAACTTAAGTAACACTACCTCCTATTGGGCACGCACTGTCCACGCTCTGACATGCTGGCGCATGCGCTCTGACGTGGCACAGCCCTAGGATGTTACCACCTGCAGCTGCTCGTGGCACTCTGCCAGGCGCCATCTTGAGGCGAGTTCTCTCTGGGCCTGCTGGGCTAAGACCCCAACAAGAGGGTACAAAATTTCAGTTTCCATGATGAATAAGTTCTAGAGATGTAATGTTCGGCATGTTGAAAATAATAAACAGTATTGTATCCTTGAATTTTTTTTTTATTGTGCATTGTAATCATACATCTTTGTTAGGCATACATGCACACATTTCTCATTTAACCCTTCCCCAATTCCTGCCCCACTCCCTCTCCCTCCCTCCTTCTGAAGTTCAGTTTAGTGATTGACTTTGATATGTTTGTGAAAGTACATCATGTGCATTAGGATGTTCTCCCTCTCCCATCACGTTCAGTTAAGTCATCTTCTTTGCTCATCTAAGGTTCTCCTTTATCTAAAGTCCCTCTTATGTCCCACTTTCTCCCTAGCTCCCCCATATTAGGGAGAACATAGGATTTTTTACTTTTTGTGACTGACTAATCTCGCTTAGCATAATGTTTTCCAGTTCCATCATTTCCCTGCAAATGACATGATTTGTTCTTCTTTATGGCTGAGTAAAATTCCATTGTGTACATATCCCATAGTTTTGTAATCCATTCATCTGTCGATGGACATGTTGGCTGGTTTCATAGTTTGGCAATTGTGAATTGTGCGGCTATAAACATAGATACACATGCATCAGTTTCATAGTTTGGTTTCCATTCTTTTGGGTAGATACCCAGAAGTGGTATTGCTGGATCATATGGTAGGTTCACTCCCATTTGTCTGAGGATTCTCCATACTGTTTTCCAAAGTGGTTGCACTATTCTGCAATCCCACCAACAATGTTTTAGGGTTCTCACTTCTCCACACCCTGGCCAGCATTTGTTGTTGTTTGTGTTTTACCACGAAGATTGATCTCCTATCTTCTCACCACACAAAGGGTAACTCTACAGAGGTGACAGATATGTTAATTAGCTAGATAGTGGTGATCATGTTATAATGTATATGTCTATCAATGCATCAAGTTGTATAACTTAAATATATACCATTTTTATATGTCAATGTATGTCATTAAGGCTGTTATGAAAATCATGGATTCCAAGTACTCACAATGGTTCTCACTGTGCTGCTAGAAGATGCAGTACTCCCTGCTCTGTTGCTACTGTGTATGTAGGTAACATGTAAAATTCAGTGTCCATAAGCAATTTAAGAAAGTCTTTTCTGTTTATAGTGTTCTGTAAATGATGTGCTAAAACATCTGCAGATTGTTTTCTGAATGCATTGCCATGGTTATGACAGAGTGCAGTTAAATACACATATGTATGTCTATATCTATATATATCTCTATGTTTCTTGTTTCTAATAAAAAAATACTTTGATGGTACGTTTCTCTTGTCAGTGCTGAAAATGCTATGCTGTACAGTGTAAAGGTATTAAATCCTTTGAAGGGATTAGGGTTGATATTTCTATTAGATATCTACATGAAGATGTGAAGAAGGAAGTTGGGATAAATGAGTGTGGCGGTCCCTAAGGACACCTTGGGCTATAATTTGGATGTGTGTCCCCCAAAGGTTCACGTGTTAAAGCTTGGTATGCAGGATGGTGCTATTCAGAGGCGTGGGACGTTTAGGAGGTGGGGCCTACTGGAAGGTCCTTAGGTCATTGGGGACATTCCCTCAAAGATGATAGTGGGCTCCAGTCTCTTCCTCTGTCTCTTTTGCTTCCTGGCTGTGAGGTGAGTAGTTTTGTTTTGCCACACATTTCTACCATGCTGTGCTTCCTTGCCACAGGCCCAAAGCCATACATCAGCTCAATCTGGGTCCAGAAACACCATGAGATAAAACTTTGCTTCACAAGATCATTGTCTCAGATGTTTCATTATAGTAACAGGAAGCTGACTAAGACACCCAAGCTTCAGAGATGCATTAGGGGAATCTTCACAGGTAGGTAAAGGCATGGGTCCAAAGGAATGTCAGAATGGTTTGACACAGATAAAAAGAACCAGTGTCTCAGGCACTTTGAGTTTACAGGTCAGGGAAGTGGGAAACAACTAGTAAAGCAGACTAGGTTGAATGGCTAGAGATAGGAGACTGAAGAGGAGGAAAACAGGTGATGTCATGGAGGCCAAGTAAAAGTGGTATTTTGAGGAGGAAGGTGTGATGTCTGGTCATGTCCAATGCTTCTGAAAGGGTAAGGTAGGCAAGGCTGACGACCGAATCTTTCACCAGGATAGATGCCAGCCATGATGTGGGTTAGAATAGTGCAGATAGAAGGATGTCTTCATGAGGAAGAATTTGTAGATCAGTGGCTGCAAATAACTAAATTTAACATGTCCTGTCCAGCATCTGTAAATTCTATTAATGATTGCCACTTGTTTTCTATTTTTTCCATTTGTCATCATCACTATTGTTGTTGTAGTATTATTATTAAAAATACTTTTTATTGTAAAATTTAGAGCATATACATTCAAAAGGCAGAAATAGGAAGCTACAGAGTTTCTTTTATAGAATTTTAATGGGTCTTTCCCAGTTAGACTGTGTGACTTTGGGATCTTGCTTATTGTCATACAGTGTCTGTGGCTTCAAGCCATACTCTTTCTGATTTGCTAGAAGTTTGGAGAGATTTATTAAATACACTTTGGTTCCTCTGGGCGTGGTGCCATCTTTGCTTCTCTCTCTCTGTTGGCAGCAGAGATATGAAATGAAGAGAGTCCTTGTCAGTAGGTCAGAGGTGTAGGAGGAAACTATTGCTCATCTATTTAGCTAAAATCACAAATCAGTTATGTACAATTATTTTATTTAACATGATTAGATCCTAGAGAGAATTTCTTTTTATGCTCGGAGGATAAAATTAATAAATCAGGAAATTGGAGCAAAGGGAACATTATAGGTGGAGAAAAATAAAGTCATGGTGAGGTTAGCATACAAGAATGTTTGAGAGCCGTGCCTGTACAGTTCCTGGAAGAGGGCCTAAACTTGATTCTGAATTTCTGAGTATTCTAGCTGCCTAGGCAAAGAAGAAAACATGTTTTTTATGTGATTCAGTGTTCTGAAGACAGAAACAAACCAGTTACTGAGAAATTTTCTCACACCACTGGAAATGCTGAGTGAATATTCAGTGCCATCCAGAATTCCCTATAACAAATATCCCAGGGTTGCCTGGACTCGCACTTACACAAAGTATGGCTATATCAGGGACCCTAACAGTGCTATCATTTTGGGGAGAAGAGGTGCAGGGCAGATATCGATGGTCATCTGTGTACATCATCTGCATGTGTTTTGATGGTTGAATGAGGGTACAGGCCAAGGTAGCCTTTTGGAAATCAAGAAGCCTAGTGGGGTTGTGTGCCTGAGTAGATGATCACCAACGTGAGGGAGGGCGGGGCTGCTTTCTCTTTGGAATCCAATTAGATAAAGCAAAACATCCTTGCCAAATAAAAAAAAAAATAATCTCCCTGCACCCAGATTCCAGGAAAGGCCTGTAGTAAATTCTGGCTTCAATTTCTTGAAGGCTTTACTTAAAACTATAAAAGGTGAAGTTGGAGTTCACACATTTCGAGCTCTGATCCCTGTATGGCTGGCTCTCTGCTGACCTGGGAGAGGCCAACCTGTGGGTCAGCCTTGTCCTTTGCAAGCCTTTTTTCCCCCTCCAGTTCCAGCTGTCTTACTCTGTCCCAGTTTTAGTAAATTACTTAGAGCATTTCCTACTTAATATCGTGAACCATTTCCACCTGAGTCCATGCACATCTCCATGAAAGAATTTCAAACAAAGCTGCATTGTGTTTTACAGCACATACAGCAGCTGCTGTCTGTCCCCCGTTCCTTTCCTTTGGTTTAACCTGGTATTTAGTGTAGCAGTTTGTGACAGTGTCAGACCATAAAGTACGTTGTGCTGTTGCTTCTGGCTGCTGGGAGCTGGAGCAAGAAAGGGAAAACATGGACTGATATTAAAACAACTTGTTAAAAAGCTTATTTATAATTTTAATCAACTACAAGATTGCTTCTGAGTAGTTAATAGAAATGTATCTCTATTTTGAAAACTGTAATATTTAATTATCTATTAACTTTCAAGTAACAAGAATAGAATGGTGGGTTGTTTAGAATGGCATACCGGGTTCAACACCCATTTTAAGTGCATTAGGTTTGATCTTTATTGATAAGAAAGAACCCTCTTAAGGCAGTGGTTCTCAACCCTGATTGCACATTAAAATAATTTGAGATTCTTGGGGAAAATAAGTCTGTGGCCTCATTTTAGGTCAATTAAATCTGACTTCTGGGGATGGATCCTGGGTATTAAGTTCCCAAGTGACTCTAACCTGCAGCTGGGGCTGAGAGCTGCTGCTCAAGAGATGCTGTAAACTCATTCTGGCCATCAGAATGCAGGGTATCGAGCCCTAAGTCTGTGTTTGTAGAGTTGATAAAGTCTCCAATCACTTTTGCTGTCCAGCCGTACCATGCTACCTTGCACTGTGTCCTCACGTATGTATGTGTTGGGGAGACGGTGACTCAAATGCAGTGGGGAGCAGCAGCCACCAGGGTTTTGTTATTTGGAGTCACCTGGAGTGGTGGCTGACTGAAATTTATCCTGCTCTAGATTCCAGAAGAGATTCTATTAATCATACCAGCTGCATAAACAAAATTGTAAGGGGAGTTCAAGATAGGTAATACGACACATTTACAAGTGTTCAGGCTGCATATTGATATTTAAACTTTGTGTATTAATTATGTGCCCGTTTCTCCAAAGGTTCCTGTAGGATTTCACTTGGCAAATCTCATCAACTAGTTTTTATTACAATTTGTATAGCTAAACTTAGATTATCTGGAGCTATTTGAGAAAAGATTATTCTAGAGTCTCAATTTTCTCATATAATGTATAGATTGTCCTGGTAGAGAATGTCAGAACTTAAAAACAATAGCAAAACAAACAAACAAACAAAATGTGGTTCCCTAGAGCAATCTCGCTGATGTCTGCGGCCTTATAGATTTCTGGCTGGTCAGCCTGTCTCATGTAGGCAGAGAGCTGAGACTATAGACTGAGGTGCCACGCTGTGAGGGTGCTACATTCAGGAGCCACTGGGAAGGTTGCTGCTTGCCCTTTTCCTGAAGTTAATGGATAAACACGCTTGGGATTCTAACAGTTACAGTTTTTCTATAGTAGCCCTTACTTTTTCTCTTTTAATTTGTTGTTTCTAATCTTCCATGGGCCTGGAAACTAGGTAATCAAATTATGGGTCAAATTAGAATGAAAAGATTTCCAGTAAGGGCCCAAGGACCTTATCTATAACATCTATGAATTACAACAAATGGACTTATTTGTTTACTTCCGCTCCTGTATGTTCTAGAAAGGTGAGCTTGATGGTGATTTCCAAATAGGGTCTAAGGCGTTACTCTATATAAAACAGTGAAGCAGGGCCTTAAACCATTCTGGAATTTGGAGTTTCCATATTTCATGTAAACTTTTATCTCTAATCTGAACCTTATATTTTAATATTCAGTCTTGTTGAGGAGGTAGGACACACACACACACACACACACACACACACACACACACACAGGAGTGAGCCTCTACAGGTTCATGTCCTGTGAGCTGTGGGAGAGTGAAGAGGGGGTTTATTTAACACCCTTCATGTGCTCAAGTACTTTGCCTCTATTATAAACTCCTGAGTAACACACTCCCAAACAGTGGATATAAAGTTACTTGTGATTTTGGACCATTATGGAGTGAGACTAATGGCAAAAAAATCTTCTATTCCAGCATTCGGGAGGCTGAGACCGGAGGATCTGGGTTCACGGCCAGCCTCAACTACCTAGTGAGGCACTCTGCAACTTAGACTCAGTTTTAAAATAAAGAATAAAAAATAGGGCTGGGGGTGTAGCTCGAATGCCCCTGGGTTCAATCCCCAGTACTGCAAAAAAAAAAAAAATCTTCTATTTATAACTTCAGAATTGCAAGATTTGTATTTTACATGATTGAACATGTTGGACCCTTCAAATAGTGTTGTGATAGCATTTTACTTGTATTCATTTAATCCTTGAAACAAAAAACCTATGCGGTAGGTATGTTTGCCTCCCTGTTTTATAGATGAGGAAACAGAACCAAAGAAAACTTAGCTCATCTACAGTTACTC
>PVLC010005991.1:0-23117 GCA_004027655.1 Graphiurus murinus
TATTTTATTTATTTATTTATTTTTGCGGTACTGGGGATTGAACTCAGGGGCATTCTACCTCCGAGCTACACCCCTAGCCCTATTTTCTATTCTTTATTTTGAAACAAGGTCTCACTAAGTTGTGGAGTACCTCACTAGGTAGCTGAGGCTGGCCTCGAACCAGGATCCTCCAGTCTCAACCTCCCAAACACTGGGATTACAAGCGTGCACCACCACGCTCAGCTTCTTTTTTCTTTTTGAGACAGGGTCTCACTAAGTTGCAGAGGGCCTCACTAAGTAGCTGAGGCTGGTCTCGAACCCAGCTCCTCTGGTTTCAGCCTCCCAAGCACTGGGATTACAAGCATGCGCCACCATCCCCGGCTCTCTATTTCTTTATCTTCTAAATATTTTGCAATATACATATATGTGTCTGTGTGTTCTTATTATAATCAGAAAAAATAAGATATTTTAGGTAAGAAAACAATTAGTGGTCCTATGCTTCTGTTTTTAATATTGTATTACAACTGTAAAAAAAAAAAAAAAAAAAAACTAAAGCAAATGTCTTTAGTAAAGGTTCATATAAAATGTCAAACCACCCAGGCATGATGGTGCATACCTGTAATACCTGTAATCCAATGGGAGACTGAGACAGGAGGATGATAGGTTCACAGCCAGCCTCAGCAATTTAGTGAGGCCCTCAGCAACTTAGCAAGATCCTGTTTCCAAATAAAAAATAAAATAGGGCTGGAGTGTAGCCTGGAGGTAGAATGCCCCTGGGTTCAATCTCCAGCACCACAAAAAATTAAAAAAAAAAAAAAAAACACCTAACTAGTAGCCAGGTATGGTGGTGCACACTTGTAATCCCAGTACTTGAGAGGCTGAGACAGGAGGATTCCATGTTCGTGGCCAACCTAGGCAATTTAGGAAGTCCCTCTGCAATTTAGTAAGAACCTATTTAAAAATAAAACAGTAAAATTGGGCTGGGAGTGTAGCTCAGAGGTAGAATGCCTCTGGGTTCCATTCCCAGTACCACAAAAAAAAAAAAAATAGAATTAAATGAAATAAATAAAAAATAATAAATCTCCAGTACCATAAAAAACAAAAACAAACCCCCCCACCAAACTATTTTTTAATGCTACTATCTGTAGCAAGCATAAAAGTGTTTTAAGCCAAACATGTGCAACATAAATTTCTTCTTTAAGTTACACAGAATTATATCTCCAATGTTAGCATAATGAGTACAATTTATTTGGTACTTTCATTATTTTTAAATGCATCACTATAGTGACTATGTACTGTCATGTATAAGCTATCATACTATGTTCTTGCTCTATTTTTTTTTTTTTTCTTGTACTGGGGATTGAATCCATGGGGCATTTTACCTAAGATACACACCCCCTGCCCTTTTTATTTTTTATTTTGAAACAGAGTCTCACTAAATTTCTGAGAGTCTTGCTAAATTGTTGAGGCTGGCCTGGAACCTGCAATCTTCCTATCTCATCCTCCCAAGTACTGGGATTACAGGTGTGTGCCACTCTGCCTGGGTTGTTCTTGATCTTTAGATAGGACACTGCTTAGTACTCTAAATACTTTAAAGAGCATTTGATTTTTAAAGTTGATTTAGTGACCATATTAAGCACAACTAAATCACAACTGAAAAAAAAAATGATACAATATATTCAGAAGACATGGCAATCAGAAATGAGACAAAAATAAACACTCATATTAATTAAAACTAAAAATGAACAGGTAGAGCCAGGCATGGTAGTGCACACTTGTAATCCCAGTACTTGGGAGGCTGAAACAAGAAGATTACAGGTACAAGGACAACCTCTGCAAATAGTGAGACTCTTATCAACATATCGAGACCCTGATTTTTTGGGTTTTTCAGTTTTTGTTTTTGTTTTTTCAGTACTAGGGATGGAACCCACGGGCATTCTACCTCCAAGCAACAACCCCAGACCTGTTTTTTCTTCTTTATTTTGAAACAGGGTCTCACTAAGTGGCAGAGGGCCTCACTAAGTAGCTGAGGCTGGCCATGAACCCTGATCCTCCGGCCTCAGCCTCCCAAGTACTGGGATGACAAGTGTGTGCCACCATGCCCGGCTGAGACCCTGTTTTAAAATTTAAAAATCAGCTAGGTATGTAGCTCAAAGGTAGAATGCCCCTGGGTTTGTTCCATCCCCAGCACCAAAAAAAAGGAGGGGGGGAAGGGACTGGGGTTGTAGTTCAGTGGTAGAAATGCGCCTGGGTTCAATCCCCAGTACTACCTAAAAATAAATAAATTGAACAGGTAGAAATAGGGGAATTTACAAATAATTCTTTCTTTTGAAATAAAGTGTTGTTTTATAGGGATTCTGTACCTTCTTCCTTGGTTACCCACTTCATGTTAATTCATCCACAATAGAAATACTACTATTGATCTGTAACTAGAAGGTTACCTTGCAGTCATTCCATATCATATCTTTAGACAAATATTAATGATTTTGCAATCAATTACTTTAAACAGAATGTTTGTAAAGTGTGAAAAATTGGGTCTATTTGAGCCTCCTTTACCTAATCCCCACACTCCCACCCCCCAAAAAATGTATGACCAGAAAACAAAGGAATTAAACAGCCTGCCTTATCTTTTGCAATTATGAATACGCCTAACTTACTTCTGAAATAAAATAATCTACCTTGCCTTCCTAACACTTCAAATGAGGAATGGTTTCATGAAAACAATTCTATCAGTTATAACACGCAGAATTTATGCTCTACTTCCTGCAAAGACAAACATTAGACCAGTGAAACTTACCAGGTTAGTTACACAGGATTTTAAGCAGCTGTTTAAAACTGTGCACCGTGCTACGAGAATCCATATGCAGCCCAAAGTCACAAAATGAACGAGTTTCAGGATCAGCCAGCGAACGTTCCTCATCACTTCACCAATGGTGGATTTTTAGATGGCTGGTCTTCCGATTTTCTCCATTTTGCTATATAAGTTCTTTAGGCTTCATCACCTCGGCTGCAAAAGTGGCTAGTGGATTGTTGTTGTTGTTTTGCAATATAAGAATAATTTTGCCTTTCGAAATAGTATTTAGACCTTTTAGTTGAGACCTTTGAATCCATGTAACAATCACATCACAGCTGTTTCATGACTTAGCTTCCTTTCACTTCCTTAAAGAAAGTCACTCACTGACTAAAGGTTAGATCTTTGGAGAGCGCTTCTCATGGAAAGCAAACAAGGTCGAAAACGAGAATTGCGCTTCAGCAAGCGTGTGACACACGCACAGTCTGGAATGAGAGCGCTCCAGCAGGCCGTCCACACTTTCCTTCTTTAGGATTGGTTCAACTATGCAGGAAACTGGGTTTTGACCATCTATGCTTTAATAACACTATCGTGATAAAGAATTGTTGAAAAATTAGAAGCATCCAAATCAAACGATGCAAGAGAGAAGGGAAACAGAATGCTTTGAAACCAGATACATCACAATTGAAGAGCAGACAAAGCTGAAATTAATAAATCCTCTGAGGGTGAGTAAAAGACAAGGAAGTTCATTAGAGCACTCAGAGCTTCACTACATATTAACTAAAACACGGTCTTATCAGGTCTATTGAGACAGAACCAGTCCCCAGAGAGACCTAAGATATGGACAAGTGTAGCTGCTCTGACAAGGAAATACTGTACAGGACTTCAATTAACCTAGTATCAAGATAAAGCTAAGCTGAAGCCTAAAGCAAAGAATTTGTTATCTACAAGGTACAGAAGGGAGTCTGGACAGCTACTTTTTAAATTGCAGAGGGCTAGCAAGGGGTGGTGGTGCACATCAGTAATCCCAGAATTTGGGAGGCTGAGACAAGAGGATCGCAGGTTCGAGGACAGCCTCAGCAAGTAGTGAGACTCTCATCAACCTAGTGAGATTCTGTTTCCAACCAAAAAATAAGACAGAGCTGGGATGTAGCCCGGAGGCAGAATGCCTCTAGGTTCCATCCCCAGTACCACCAAAAATAAATAAATTGCAGAGGGCTAACTCTTTACAGCCAGATATTTTTGTGGTAGTGTTCATTTTAATGACAAAGTCTCAAATAAACTTCCTTTTTTTTTTTTTTTGCAGTATTGGGGATGGAACCCAGGGACATTCTACCTCCAAGCTACACACCCAGCCCTAGTTTTTTTATTCTTTATTTTGAAACAGGGTCTCATTAACTTGCGGACAGCCTCACGAAGTCATTGAGGCTGGCCGCGAACCCGGATCCTCCAGTCTTAGCCTCCCAAATGCTGGGATTACAAGCATGTGCCACCATACCCAGCACCTTATTTTTTTAAACAAATAATAGCACATGGAATTTCACCTTACCGAGATTCTCATTCTAACACACGCATGAGGTTTGTCTTGAGCTCAACATGCTTTAGTAGATGCTGACAAATGGAGTACAACATAAACATGAATGGATACAGAATCCAGACTAACCTCTAATTTTTAATCCCCCTAAAACTTATTTTCTTGAAAAAATATCCCTGCTGTCTACCTGCCTTTTGTTTACTTTTCGCATTTTCAGAAAGTAGATTAAAGAATATACAGCTATTTGATATCTTGGTCAGAGGAATCTGATCCTCCTTTTACAAACTACACCTTTAAATCAGAGAACCAAATACCTTGCCTAAAGGATTTCCCATTCCAACAAAATTTATCTTCTTCGGAGGCTGAGAAAGGAGGATGTCAGGTATGAAGTCAGCCTTAGCAACTTAGTAAGCTCTTCACAACTTAGTGAGACCCTGTTTCAAAATAAAGAATAAAATGGAAGCCTGACGTGGTGGCGCACACTTGTAATCCCAGTACTTGGGAGGCTGAGACAGGAGGATGGAAGGTTCAAGGACAGCCTCAGCAAATAGTGAGACTCTCAACAACCTAGCGAGACCCTGTTTCCAAATAAAAAAAAATTTTTTTAAATCTGGCTGGGGGTGTGTAGTTCAAAGATAGAATGCCTCTGGGTTCAATCCCCAGTACCACCACCACCACCAAAAAAAAAATGGGACTGGAGGTGTAACTCAAAGGTAGAACTCCACTGGGTTGAATCCCCAGTCAAAAAAAAAAAAAAATTATCTTCACTGTGGTTGCCAGTGCCTTTTGTCCTGTTAAAATGGACCACCAAATTTGCTCCATTGAAAATTTAAATGCATTTGTGTGTGTGTGTGTGTGTGTGTGTGTGTGTGTGTGTGTGTGTGGTACTTGGGATAGAAACCAGAGGCATCTATCTTTGAGCTATACCCCCCAACCCAATTTTATTGCTTATTTGGAAACAAGGTCCCATTAGGTTAATGAGAGTCTCACTACTTGCTGAGGGTGTCCTAGAATTTGCAATCCTCCTGTCTCAGCCTCCCAAGTACAGGGATTACAGGCATGAGCCACCACGCTCATCTTAAATGCATTCTTTTATCTCACTTATTCTAACTTTATTTCTGTGGAATGTGAAAAAGAAATATCCTTTCAGTTTCAAGATTTTGCGCTTATTCTGGTCCTTGAAATTTAATCAGGACATAAATTTGCACTTGTGCAAGGTGAAATGTGTTCAAAGACATTTGTTGCAGAATTATTCATATCAGCAAAAGATTGAAAACACAATAATGTAATACTGGATCAATCTATTTGCAAAATCTTCATGAGATTTCCCCATATGAGCTCCTTTGAATTTCCTCACAGCATGATGGTCTCTGAGCAATCAGATTTCTTCCAGGGTGGCATAGAGCTCGGTGAAAATGTGTTCCAGCTCTCGAAATGTGAGCTGAATTGTCTTTGGAAATCACAATGTCATGTCTGTTGCATTCTATTGGTTTATTGAGAGTTTCAAACCTGCCTGGTTTCAAGAAGGAAGCGGCGCCCCTTGATTTGGGAGAGGCAAGGTTCTATGAGAGAGTGTAGGACGCAGGAGATTATTGAAACCACTTTTGGAAAATACAACTGGGCATCATAATGGCAGTCCTCATTGTATGATCTTCATATGCAGAAATCCTAGTCACCATATTGGGGGGGGGGCGGGGTTGTTGTTTTGTGGTACTGGAGATTGAACCCAGAGGCATTCTACTTTTGCAATACACCTCCAGCCCAATGATGAGAGTCTCACTACTTACTGAGGCTGTCCTCAAACCTGCGATCCACCTGTGTCAATCTTGGATTACAGACATGCACCATCACGCCTGGCTCATAGTTTGGTTTTAACACTTCACACTTTCTTTCTTTCTTTTTTTGGACCTAAAGATTGAACCCAGGGGCATTCTACCTTCAAGCCACACCCCTAGACCTTTTTATTTTTTTGTTTTGAAATGAGGTCTCACTAGGTTGCTGAGAGGCTTGCTATGTTGCTGAGGCTGGCCTTAAACCTGTGATCTTCCTGTCTCAGCCTCTCAAGTACTGGGATTATAAGCACGTGCCACCACATGTGGCTGTCCTTGAAGTTTAATATGTATGGAAAATTTATCCAGAGGTAGAACAAGGTGTTAGGTGTTTCAGTGAACTTTTCTTTCTTATCCCACACAGCAGGTCTCTAATGCCAAAGTCCTCTCCCTTTCTACTGTCAAATAAAAACTTAACCATGTTTTCTTTATATATTTGGTATTGGGAATTGAACCTGGGGCATTCTTCTGAGTTACACCCTTAGCCCTTTTTTCTTTTTTTTTTTTTAATTTATCTATTTATTGTTTGTTTTTGTTTTGGTACTAGGGATTGAACCTAGAGACATTCTACCTCTGAGCTAAACCACCAGCCCTATTTTATTTTTATTTTGAAACAGGATCTCTCTAGGTTGATGAGAGTCTCATTACTTGCTGAGGCTGTCCCTGAACCTGCAATCCTCCTGTCTCAGCCTCCCAAGTCCTGGAATTACAGGCATGTGCCACCACACCTGCCTTTTTTTTTTTTTTTTTTAAATTTTAGAACAGGGTCTCTCTAAAATTGCTGAAGCTGGAGTCTAACCACTATCCTCCTGTCTTTGCTCCCAAGTACTAGGATTAGAGGCATGTACCACCATATTAAATGAAAAGATTTCCCAATATCTCTAACATACTGCCAGTGAGAGCACTTTGGTCACTTAGAAGTTAAAACCGTGAGTGAGAGCAAAGTACTGCATTTTAGAAGTTCTTATTGCACCGGGTGTGGTGGTGCACGCTTGTAATCCTAGTACTTGGGAGGCTGAGACAGGAGGCTCACAAGTTAGAGGTCAGCCTCAGCTACTTAGTGAGGCCCTCTGCAACTTAGTGAAACCCTGCTTCAAAATAAAGAATAAAAATAAGGCTGGGGATGTAGCTCAGAGGTAGAATGCCTCTGGGTTTAAACCCCAGTACCACAAAAAAAATTTTTTAAATAAATCTTATTTTCTTATTGCTATTGTACTGATAGAAATACTATTAGCTGGGCATGGTGGTACACACTTGTAATCTCACTACTTGGGAGGCTGATACAGGAGGATCGCAGGTTCACAGCCAGCCTCAGCTACTTAGTGAGGCTTTTGTGAGATGCAATAAAAAAGTTGGGTTGAATCCACTCAGCCATTTAAAAATTCAATGACAGGCCTGGCGTGGTAGTGCACGCTTGTAATCCCAGTACTTGGAAGGCTGAGACAGGAGGATCTCAGGTTCACAGCCAGCCTCAGCTACTTAGTGAGGCCCTCTGTAACTTAGTGAGACCTTGTTCCAAATTAAAGAATAAAAAGATAGGACTGGGGGTATAACTCAGAGGTAGAATGCCCCTGGGTACAATCCCCAGTACCACAAAAAAAATAATAATAATAATAATAATACTGTTAAAAATGCCAAGTGTGGAAATGGGCTTGTTGACGCATGCTTGTAATCCCAGCATTTGGGAGGCTGAGACTGGAGGATACAGTCAGCCTCAGCTACCTAGTGAGGCACTCTGCAACTTAGTGAGGCCCTGTTTCAAAATAAAGAATAAAAAATAGAGCTGGGGGTATAGCTCGGAGGTAGAATGCCCCTGAGTTCAATCCCCAGTACCACCAAAACCAAAAAAAATGCCAAGTGTGGTGGTGCATGTTTGTAACCCAGGTACTTGGGAGGCTGAGACAGGAAGATAACAGGTTAGAAGCCAGCCTCAGCTACTTAGTGAGGTCCTCTGCAACTTAGTGAGACTTTGTTTTTGTGGTGCTGGGGATTGAACCCAGGGCATTCTATCTCTTAGCTACACCCCAGTCCTATTTTTATTCTTTATTTTGAAACAGAGTCTCACTAAGTTGCCGAGGGCCTCACTAAGTAGCTGAGGCTGGCCAAGAACCTGTAATCCTCCTGTCTCAGCCTCCCAAGTACTGGGATTACAAATGTGCGCCACCACACCCAGCTTCTGTTTTGTTTTTGTTGTTGTTGTTTTTAAAGAATAAAATCAGGCTATGGGTGTAGCTCAGAAATAGAATGCCTCTGGGTTCCATTCCCAGTACCAAAAAAAAAAAAAAAAAAAAAAAAATACTGTAAAACTCATAGAAAATGAAAAACTAGAACACCAGGATAACAGATTTGGAAAAGATCTGCCTTTCCTCCTTCAATCAGCTAATCTGCATTTGCAAATATTGCAACATACATTTCAAAGTTTCCAATTGTACCCTTCAGTACAAAGAAATGTCACAATGCAAAACATTTGCAAAACCCTTCTGCTATAGAACAATACAGTGTTTACTTTGCTATTTCAAAGACTGTCCTTGGAAAAGCAGGTTGGTTCCAACCACAGGCAACAGAACACTGACAAGAGCCGCACAGTGAATGGAGCTGTGCTCAGAGGGCCACCTGCCCTTCCGCTGTCAGCTGGGTGAGTGGGAAGTCAACTGCTCTGGGGCATCTAACAAGATCCCCTTTTAAGAGATTGTCATAGAGAGAAAAAAGTCTGCAATAGATTTTTTGAAGAGATGCTATTTGAATTTTCATATAATACATCAAAATTTAATTCCTGTTTGAGAATACATATAGCTTAGAATTATTATAATGGCTTCTACCATGAGCTCTGGGTTGACACAGAATCACAGCATGAAACCCACAGAGAGAGCTGAGCATGGTGGTACATGATGTAATCCCAGTTCTTGGGAGACTGAGACAGGAGGATCGCAGGTTCAAAGCCAGCCTCAGCAACTTAGTGAGGCTTTCAGCAACTTAGTGAGACCCTGTTTCCAAATAAGAAATAAAGTAGGTCTGGGGGTATAGCTTTGAGGTAGAAGGCCCCTGGGTTCCATTCACAGTACCACAAAAATAAAAATAAAAAAGACAGAAAGAAAGAAACCCACTATTTAGCATACCTACTTTGCACTTGTAGTGGTCTAAACTCTTTTTTAAAAAAATTTACAGTCAGTCATGGTGGCATGCCTGTAATCCCTGTACTTGGGAGGCTAAGACGAGAGGATCGCAGGTTGGAGGACAGCTTCAGCAAGCAGTAAGACTCTCATCAACCTACAGAGATCCTGCTTCAAAATAAAAATAAAATAAGGCTGGGGTGTAACTCAGAGGTAGAATGCCCCTGTGTGCAATTCCTAGTACCAACAATTTTATATATATATATATATATATATATATATATATATATAATTATATTATATATAATACACAATTATATATATAATATGTAATTATATATATAATTAGCATTTTATTCTACACATGTTTTAGTGTAAGTCAATGAAAACTTAACACTAGGCCTACCTACTTCCATTTTTTTTTTTTTTACTTTATTAGGGATTGAACCCAGGGATGTTCTATCCCTGAACTACACCCCCAGTCCTTTTCATTTTTTATTTTGAAATATGGTCTCCCTAAGTTACCACACACTGGCCTCAAAACTGTGATCTCTGAGCCAGGCATGGTGGTGCCTAATTGGAATCCTAGTACTTGGAAGGCTGAGACAGGATGGTCGCAGGTTCACAGACAGCCTCAGCTACTTAGTGAAGTCCTCCTCAACTTAGTGACTCCTGTTTCAAAATAAAGAATAAAATATAAGCCGGGCATGGTGGTGCACGCTTGTAATCCCAGCATTTGGAAGGCTGAGACCAGAGGATCCGAGTTTGCAGCCAGCCTCAGCTACCTAGTGAGGCACTCTGCAGCTTAGTGAGACCCTGATTCAAAAAATAAGGAATAGGTGACTTCCGGGAAGATGGCATCAGACTGAAACACCTCTCATCAGGCGCTGAGAGCTCGGTTCAAATCTGCCATAAAAGCAGCTTCTTGACAGAAGAAAAAAAGCAAGAAAAAAGTGAACAAAGCTACGAAAACTGAAGTACAGCTGAACAGAACCCAGAAAGCCAAGCAGGGAGAGCAAAGGAGTCCATCTGCCCGGCAGTGGTGCCACACCACGGAGCGGCAGCCACCATTGAACCAGCCCCCTGGAGTCTACTAACACTGAGATATCTAACGACCTTCTGCATTCCTAGCAATTAGATGTGGAGTGAGCAACTCCAGATCTCCACATCCTAACCAGGTGGTATATCCCCAAACCTTCAACAGTGACTAGAACACGTGGTACAACCAGTTTAAGCCCGCACGGGGCCACCCCAGCTCACCTCTCCCTCCAAAGCTAGAGCAGCGATCAACTGCACTACAGAGCTTGAATCAAAACTGCCACAAAAGCAGCTTCTTGACAGAAGGAAAGAAAAGCAAAGCAGCAAAAAAGTGAACAGAGCAACAACAGCAGCTGATCAGAAACCAGAAAGCAGACCAGGGAGAACAAAGGAGCCGGTGCATGTGCAGCAGTGGCAGCCGCCATTTTGCCAACCACCCACAGCAGCAGAGATCTACCCAAAGGGTCTGAAGAGGCCAAATCAGGTCTGTCCTTACAACCTTGCAGCGTTTTTTTATTTTGTTTCTTGTTGTTGTTGTTTTTTTGTTTGTTTGTTTTGGGGTTTTTTTGTTGTTGTTGTTTTGTTTTGTTTTTACTCTGTTTTCATTTTGCGTTGCTTTGATTTATCTATGCTTGTTTGGAGGATTGGTTGCTTTGTTAGCTTTTGCTCAGTTTGTTGACTTTCTTTCTTATCCCTTTTACAAGCTTCCCTCCCTCTCTCCCATCTATATTCTTCACCTCAACACTTTTTCTTTTCTTTTTCCTTTTTTCCTTTCTCACATCAAGACCATTTCATACCACTACAACTAAAAACTCGACATTGACTACCAGACTCTCCCGTCATATCCACTATCTCTAATCTTTACCGTATATCATCTCAACACACTCAACCTCTTATTCCACTGGCCCATACCCTCTACCTTATTTTATTCTTGCATTCATCACTGTGATTTCTCACTCAACCTTCACCACTGATCACAACCTGTCCTTGTAAATACCAGAAGACACCTCTAAACCCCCACTGCAGAGAGTGGACCAGAGAGGTGAACCAACAGAAAGGCCTGCCAAACCCTAAGGATAAACTCACCTCTGCTGAAAGAAGGAATAGCTCAACACATACCACATCAAAGTCTAAAAACAAAGACCACAAACTGTCCTACCCACATCTCTGAGATGAATCCCCATAACAGGAGCAACAAACAGATCCTAGAGGTCAACACCTGAAACCCACCAAAGGCACCAATAGAGTGGGCAGAAGAAGTCCCAGAGTAATTGCAACTCAGTACAAGATACCATTCACAGAGATAAAATAAAAATAAGAAACCTATAAATTCAGAGAAACCTTGCAAGAGCAGCAAAGATATAAATTTAAGAGCTGGAAAACCATGGGAAGGAAAAATAGCAAAGAAACAATGAGTCAACACAATCCCACAATAACAGAACTCAACAACACTGAATGGCAGAGATTACCGGAAGAACAATTCAGATCATTAATAGTAGAAATGATAAAAAACTTAGAGAAAGAATGCAGAGAGAGCTGGAAAGAAATAAAGGAACAAATAAACAAAGAATCTGACACCCTGAGCAGTAATCATAGAGAAGCCTTGAGGGAAGTGAAGGATGTAAAAGATGCAATAATAGAAGTGAAGTCATCAATACAAATTATAAACAGTAGATTAGACCACATGGAAAATAGAATATCACTCTTAGAAGATGACCATTCCAAAAATGAATCCATTGTACATAATCTAGAAAAAAAATTGACAGTATGAATTGTACATCAATGAGATCTGGGCCAATTTTAAAAGAGCTAACCTAAGAATAATAGGTATAGAAGAGGAATTAGAAGTGGAAACTAATGGAATAAACAACCTTTTCAAAGAAGTAATATCAGAGAATTTTCCAATCATAGAACAAAAAGTTAACACAGGTATAGGAAACATATAGAACTCCCTTTAGACAAGACCAAAGAAGAGGTTCACCAGGCCACATAATAATCAAGTTGACTAATGTAGAGGCTAAGGAGAGAATTCTAAAGGCAACAAAAGTAAAAGGCCAAGTGACATTTAGAGGCAAACCAATTATAATCACACCAGACCTCTGAAACCAAGTCATGAAAGCCAGGAGGGGCTAGAGTAACATATTCCAAACTCTGAAAGAAAATAACTTGCAGACAAGATTCTCCTACCCAGCAAAACTCTCTCTAAAAATTGACGGGGATATAAAAACCTTCCATGACAAACCAAAACTGAAAGAATTTATGTTTTCCAAACCAGCACTAGAGAAAATACTTAATGAGATTAACTATAAAGAATAACTAAGAGCCGGGCGTGGAGGCGCATGCTTGTAATCCCAGCATTCGGGAGGCTGAGGCTAGAGGATCCGGGTTCGCGGCCAGCCTCAGCTACCTAGTGAGGCACTCTGCAACTTAGCAAGACTCGGTTTCAATTTAAAGAATAAAAAATAGGGCTGGGGGTATAGCTCGGAGGTAGAATGCCCCTGAGTTCAACCCCCAGGACCGGAAAAAAAAAGAATAACTAAGAAGTAAACATCAGAACCAGAGAAACAATACTTTCCAGGAAGCAAACAACTAAGCAAAGAAGAATAAACTCCACCGAAAACAGAAGTCAAAACTCAAAAGGTTAGGAATTAAAAATCATCTCTCAATAATCACACTGAATATAAATGGTCTCAACTCCCCAATAAAAAGACACAAGGTGGCAAAATGGATCAAAACCCAGAATCCATCTATATGCTACCTCCAAGAAACACATCTTACAAGCAAAGATGCCCACAAACTAAAGGTGAAGGGCTGGAGTAAGGTAATCCATGCCAAAGGAACTCAAAGACAAACAGGAGTAGCATCTATGATATCAGATAAATTAGACTTCAAGCCTAAGCTTATCAGAAGAGACAAAGCAGATCATTTCTTTACTAGTAAAGGAACAATTTAGCAAGAGGAAATAAAAAGTATCAATATTTATGCCCCAAACATAGGTGCAGGCACTTTCATAAAACAAACTCTGCATGATATAAAGTCACACATAAATCCCAATACACTAATACTAGGAGACTTCAATACTCCTCTCACATCACTAGACCGATCTTCCAAACAGAAGGTCAGTAAAGATGCTTCAGACCTAAATAATACCATTAACCAAATGGACCTGTTAGACACATACAGAATATTTCACCCAACTACAGCTGAATTCACATTTTTCTCAGTTGCCCATGGAACCTTCTCCAAAATAGACCACATTCTGGGCCACAAAGAGAGCACTGGCAAATTCAAAAAATGTAACATAATTACCTGCATCTTTTCAGACCACAATGGAGTGAAACTAGAAAGAAACCCTAAGAAGATCCAGAGTAATCATACAAACACATGGAGATTGAACACGACACTGCTGAACAAGGAATGGGTCATAGAAGAAGTAAGGGGAGAAATTTTAAAAATTCCTAGAAATCAATGAAAACAGAGACACAACATATCAAAACCTCTGGGACACCTTAAAGGCAGTACTAAGAGGAAAATTTATAGCACTGAGCGCCCACATAAGAAGAACAGAAAATCACCAAATAAATAACCTAATGACACAGCTCAAAGCACTTAAACAACAACAACAGTCTAACCCCAAAGCCAGTATAAGACAGGAAATCATGAAAATCAGAGCAGAAATTAATGAAGTAGAGAATAAAAACAATACAGAAAATCAACAAAACCAAAAGCTGGTTTCTTGAAAAAATAAAAAAGATAGATAAACCATTGACCAACCTAACCAAAAGAAAGAGAGAATCAACCCAAATTACCAAAATAAGAGATGAAAAAGGTGATATTACCACTGACAGTATGGAAATACAGAGGATAGTCAGAAACTATTTTGAAAAACTATACGCCAACAAAATGGAAAATCTAGAAGAAATTGACATATTTCTAGACACATATAACCTTCCTAAATGGAGTCAAGAAGATATAGAAAACTTAAATCGACCAATAACAATCAAAGAAATAGAAATAGCAATAAAGAGTTTACCATCAAACAAAAGCCCAGAGCCAGATGGTTTTCCAAGTGAATTTTATAAAACATTTATAGAAGAGCTAATCCTAATACTCCTCAAACTATTCCGTGAAATAGAAAGAAACAGGACCCTCCCAAACACATTCTATGAAGCCAACATCACTTTAATACCAAAGCCAAATAAAGACAGCTCAAGAAAAGAAAACTATAGGCCTATATCATTGATGAACTTAGATGCAAAACTGCTAAACAAAATACTAACAATGCATATTCAAAACCATATCAAGAAAATTATAAACCATGACCAAGTCGGGTTCATCCCAGGGATGCAAGGCTGGTTCAACATTCGAAAAACAATCCATGTAATTCACCACATAAACAAACTTAAAGACAAAAACCACATGATCATCTCAATTGATGCTGAAAAAGCATTTGACAAGATCCAACATCCATTCATGCTAAAAGCACTGTAGAGAATCGGAATAGAAGGAACATACCTCAAAATTATAGAGGCAATACACAATAGGCCCATAACCAATATCATATTAAATGGAGAGAAACTGCAAGAGTTCCCACTAAAAACAGGAACAAACAAGGATGTCCATTATCACCTCTTGTGTTCAACATAGTACTTGAGACTCTAGCCAGAGCAATAAGGCAAGAGAAGGAAAATCAAAGGGGTAAAAATGGGGAAAGAAGAACTAAAACTATCCCTCTTTGCAGATGACATGATACTATACTTAGAAGACCCAACAAACTCAACCAAAAAACTTATAGAACTGATCAACAAATTCAACAAAGTGTCTGGATACAAAATCAATCTTTAAAAATCAGAAGCTTTCCTGTATGCCAACCATAAATCCACTGAAAAAGAAATCCAGAAAACAATTCCGCTCACAATAGCACCCCCCAAAAATAAAATACTTAGGTAGAAACCTAACCAAAGAGGTAAAAGACCTCTATAAGAAAAGCTATAAAAAGTTAAAAAAAGAAATGAATGATGACCTTAGAAGATGGAAGGATCTACCATGCTCTTGGATAGGCAGAATAAATATCATCAAAATGGCCATCTTCCCAAAACTGATCTACAGATTCAATGCAATACCCATGAAATTACTAAGGTCACTCCTCACAGACATAGAAAAATCAGTCCTTAAGTTCATTTGGAACAACAAAATCCCAGGGTAGTTCTTAGCAACACGAACCATGCAGGAGGTATCACAATACCTGACTTCAAACTCTACTACAAAGCCACAGTAATAAAAACAGCATGGTAATGGCACAAAAACAGACACACAGACCAATGGAGCAGAATAGAAGATTCAGAAACAGACCCACATGTTTACAGTCAACTGATTTTTGACAAAGGAGCCAAAAACATACACTGGAAAAAAGACAGCCTCTTTAACAAATGGTGTTGGCAAAACTGGTTAACCATATGCAGGAAAATGGAAATAAACCCCACTTTCTCACCCTGCACAAGAGTCAACTCAAGGTGGATCAAAGACCTGGAAGTTAGGTCAGAGACCTTGCAACTACTTGAAGAGGGCATAGGACCAACACTTCAACATATAGGCACAGGTTCTCAACAAGACCCCAAAAGCACAAGCAACTCAAAGGAAGATGAATACATGGGATTGCATTAAACTGAAGAGCTTCTGTGCAACAAAGGAAACTATCCAGAATCTCAACAGAGAGCCCACAGAGTGGGAGAAAATTTTTGCCAGCCACTCTCCTGACAGAGGACTAATATCTAGGATATACAGAGAACTCAAGAAACTCACAGCTAAGAAAACAAGTAACCCAATCAAGAAATGGGCAAAGGCTCTAAATAGACACTTCACAAAAGAAGAAATACAAATGGCCAATAAAAGTATGAGGAAATGTTTAACATCATTAGCAATCAGAGAGATGCAAATCAAAACTACCTTGAGATTTCACCTAACTCCAATCAGAATGGCAATCATCAACAACACAAACAACAACAATGCTGGTGAGGGTGTGGAGAAGTGGGAACCCTAATACATTGCTGGTGGGATTACAAATTAGTGCAACCACTTTGGAAAACAGTATGGAGGATCCTCAGACAAATGGGAATGATCCTACCATATGATCCAGCAATACCTCTACTGGGTATCTACCCAAAAGAACGGAAACCAAACTATCAGACTGATGCATGTGTATCTATGTTTATAGCTACACAATTTATAATTTCCAAACTATGGAACCAGCCAAGATGTCCATCAACAGATGAAGGATTACAAAACTATGGGATATGTACACAATGGAATTTTACTCAGCCATAAAGAAAAACAAAATCATGTTATTTGCAGGGAAATAAATGGTACTGGAAATCATTATGTTAAGTGAGATTAGTCAGTCACAAAATGTAAAAAAAATCATATGCTCTCCCTAATATGTGGAAGCTAGGGAGAAAATGGGACATAAGAGGGACTCCAGATGAAGAAGGAGAAACCTTAGGTGAGCAAAGAATTTGACTTAACAGAAGGTGATGGGCTATACCCACATACCTATTTTATTTTATTTTTTAATTTGGAAACAAAGTCTCACTAAGTTGCTGAGTCTGGCTTCGAACCTGCGATTTTCCTGTCTCAGCCTCCCAAGTACTGGGATTACAAGTATGTACCACCATGCTCGGTTCTACTGTCTGTCTCTATGGATTTGCCTATCTGGATATTTCAAATAAATTATACAATATGGTTTTGTTTTTGTTTTCGGTACTGATATTGAACCCTGGGGCATTCTACCCCTGAGCTATACCCCCAACCTCATTTTATTTTTTATTTAGAAACAGGGTCTAAGTTGCTGGGAACTTCACTAAGTTGCTAAGGCTGGCTGTGAACTTGTGATCTTCCTGTCTCAGCCTCCCAAGTACTAGGATTACAGATGTATGCACCATGCCTGGATTAGAAAATCCTTTTAATGCACAACTAATACTCCACCTAAAAAATATGCCAGGCAAATAGACTGGGCCATTATAACTCTAAAATGAGTACATACAAAATTTTTAGGTATTGTATATTATGTAAGAAACAAAACAATAACTGTTTTCTGTTATTAAAGTATATCAAATGATAGTTATTGCATAAGCCAGTTTCTTTAAATATAACTATAACTTCCTCAGAAACTACACAATTTATCCCAAGACGTGGATTTCCTACAATTGTCTTCTGAACTAAATACCAGTCTAGGGTGACCAACTGTTCCATTTTTCCTGGGACTAAAAATTTTCCCAGGCATAAGAACTTTCAGTTCTAAAACTAGGAAAAGTCAGCTGAATGTGGTGGCACATGCTTGTAATCTCAGTTCTTGGGAGGCTAAGCCAGAAAGATCTCAGGTTCAAAGTTGGCCTCGGTAGCATAGTGAGACTCTCAGAAACCTAGTGAGACCTTATTTCCAAATGAAGAACTAATGTCAGGCTGGGGGCATAACTTGGAGGCAGAATGCTTCTGGATTCAATCACCAGTACCAAAAATAAAATAAAACTGGGAAATTTTCAGGCAAGCTGCGTGAAATTAATCCCCTAAGTATGATCTGTATTGCTGTCATGCACAGGGATGTTAACCTTATTTGTTTCTATGCATTTTTTACAGACTTATGGGAGCTCACAGTAACCTTTTTAGGGCAAAAGGAAAGTCTGATGAATAAAAATTAAATGGACCAAGCCAGGCGTGGTGGCACACACTTGTAATCCCAGTACTTGGGAGGCTAAGAATGGAGGATCTGGGTTGGCAGCCAGCCTCAGCTACTTAATGAGACTCTCCGCAACTTAGTGAGACCTTGTTTCAAAATAAAGAATAAAAATAGGGCTGAGGGTGTAGCTTGGAGGTAGAATGCCCATGGGTTCAACCCCCAGTGCCAGGGGAAAAAAAAAAGAAAAAAGTAAATGGACCTAAGCCAGTCGTGATGGCGCACGCTTGTAATCCCAGGAGGCTGCGACAGGAGGATTGCAGGTTCCAGGACAGCCTCAGCAACTAGTGAGACTCTCATCAACCTAATGAGACCCTGTTTCAAAATAAAAGTGAAATTTTACATCGGAAGTAGAATGCTCCTGAGTTCAATCCCCAGTGGCACCCCCAACACACACACACACACACACACACACACACACACACACACACACATAAAAGTAAATAGACCAGGTAGGTGTGGTGTATCACCACACCTAGGGAGGCTGAGACAGCAGGATCACAGGTTTAAAACTAGCCTTAGCAATTTAGCAAGACCCTCAGCAATTTGGCAAGACCTTGTTTCCATAAAAAATAAAATGAGGCAAAGGGTGTAGTTCTGAGGTAGAATGCCTCTGGGTTTAACCTTCAATAACAAAACAAAAAAAGAAAAAATAAATGAATCTAATGTCATTGGCCACAATATTTATTATAGCCTAAAAAGTGGAAACAATCCAAAGATTTCCCAACTGCTATATGGCTAAGTTAAATGAGGCATATTCACACAATAGAATATTATTCAACAGTAAAATAGAATGAAGTACAGACATACACTACTATATGCATGGACCTTGCAGACATTATGCCACAGGAAAGAAGCCAGGTAGAAAGATGACCTACTGGGCTGGGCAAGGTGGCACATGCCTGAAATCCCAGTACTTGGGAGGCTGAGACAGGAGGATCTGCAGTTTCGAGGACAGCCTCAGCAACATAGTGAGGCTCTCAGTAACTTAGTGAGACCTTGTTTCCAAATAAAAAATAAAATAGGGCTGAGGGTATAGCTCAGAGGCAGAATGCCCCCAGTCCAAAAAAAAAAAAAAAAAAAAAAACAGAAAAAAGGCTTTGTAAAAGCTGAAAACCTCACCTCCACCAGATGGCACTGTAATATTCCATAAACCCAAATAGAATTGAGACAAAATCTGTATTCATAAAATCTCATCTTCTGTTTGAAGGGTGTAATTTCATGGGGAGATGGATAAAGCCAATCCACTATTTGTAAGATCCCTGGCTTTGTATTCTGGTAAATAGTACAAGGAGTTTACTTTTGTTATCTCCAAATCACATATTCAAGACAAGAAGTAGAAATTTGACCAAAACAATTCAGTGGTATTGATTCAGACCGTTTATAGAGCATTCCTAAAAAAAAAAAAAAAAACTGCTTCTGGAAGAATTATAGAATCCTAGGAGTCTTAGAGATCACAAAATTCAATGGGCGTGGTGGCGCATGCTTGTAATCCCAGCATTTGGGAGGCTGAGACTGGAGGATCTGGGTTCACAGTCAGCCTCAGCTGAGGCACTCGCAACTTAATGAGACCCGGTTTCAAAATAAAGAATAAAAAATAGGGCTGGGGGTATAGCTCAGAGGTAAAATGCCCCGGAGTTCAATCCCCAGTACCGCAAAAAAAATAAATAAATAAAAAAAAGAAATCACAAAATTCAATATTTTCATCCTAATTGCCACCAAAACAAAACAGTAAGGTACTACGTATGTTCAAGACAGTTCATAAATTGTAACTTCACCTCTTTCCCTTCATTTAAGAAAGAATATTAAAATTCGAGTGAATGGCAAGGACATAATAAGGGTAATCACAACGTTGTTATTAACTTAATCATCCACTAGCTTTAATACTTGATTTTTAGAAATCAATGGCTTCTACATGCTTGATACTCAATATTGAAACAAGAGAATATTAGAATTCTTAAACTGTCTGGGCATGGTGGTGCATGCCTGTAATCTCAGTATTTGAGAGGCTGAGATAAGAGGATGGCAGGTTGGAGGCCAGCCTCGGCAATTTATTAGTAAGGTTTTTAGTAACCTAGTAAGATTCTGTTTCCAAAGAAAAAATAAAATAGGGCTGGGAGTATAACCTGGAGGTAGAATGCCTCTGGGTTCAACTTCCAGTACAAAAAAAAACCACCTTAAATTGAAAAAAATATAACCCAGTAAGGAGTGGTAACACACACTAATCTCAGTACTTGGGAGGCTGAGACAAGAAAATCACTAGTTCAAGCAATATAGCGAGACCCTTAGCAAACAGCAAGACCCTAATTAAAAATAAATAAATGAATAAAGGCTAAAGTAGTTGCTTGGAGGTAGAAGACCCCTAGTTTAATCCTCAGTACAGGAAGGAAGGAAGGAAGGTCGGTCTATGTATTTTCATTTTGATATTCTAAATGCCCACTTCTACAACAGAACTACCGAATGATTATAATTAGGTTGAACTGACCCCTTTTTATTTTTAATATTAACAATATGTATCAGTGTGAAAAGTGGTGTATGAGTCTGGATTAAAGAACCCACCCCCTGACTGAGACAGGAGGATCGCAGGTTTGAGGCCAGCCTCAGCTACTTAGTTAGGCCCTCCAAGATGTAGTGAGACCCTGTTTCAAAATAAAGAATAAAAAATAGGGCTGGGGGTGTAGCTCGTAGGTAGAATGCCCCTGGGTTCAATCCCCAGTACCGCAAAAAAAAAAGAATCCACCTCCTGGATAGTATTGCTTGGCAGGTGGAAAATGATCTGCTGATAACCAGCTGACACAATGACTTTCTCTCCCTCAGGAGCCAGTGACTTCATACTTAGTTTTCAAAGGCTCCTGTAACTTCTCATTTATAGAATGTGTAGCTTGGAGGTAAAATGCCCTGGGACACACACACAGAGTGTGTGTGTGTGTTTGTGTGTGTGTGTGTTTGTCCCAAGGCCATTTTACCTCCAAGCTACACTCCTGGCCCAATTTTATTTTTTATTCTTGAGACAAGGTCTTGCTAAGTTGCACACACACACACACACACACACACACACACACACACACAGAGAGACTAATTATTAAGCTTTTGTATCTACTGAGGACCCAAAGAACTTAGTCATAACCATGCCACAATATTTCTTGTCAGAGGCAACTATTGCTTTCATCAAAGTATAAGCTACATACCAGTAAAAGTTGGCATTTTTTCTACAAAGAAAAAATGGTAAAGAAGTAATTGGTCCTAGATTTATTAAAATAAAAAATATATAGATAGTATGAAAATGTTTCACTGGGTATATAGCAATTTTACATAAATCTGGAATGAACCAGGAATATTGTAGGAACCAAGAAAAACAGGCCCAACCAGCTTTTCTTGTGCAAAAGAATGAAATCTGCAATGAGTCAGGTATAACAAAACAATTCTTCAAAGTCCCTATTATAACTTTACATACATCAAACCAAATTTTATCTACATTTAAAAACTGTAACTAAGAAGCCAAGCGTGGTGTACACACCTGTAATCCCTGCACTTTGGAGGCTGAGACAGGAAGATCGAAGATTGGAGGACAGCCACAGCAAGTAGTGAGACTCACCAACCTAGTGAGACCTTGTTTCCAAATAAGAAATAAAAATCAGGCTGGAGATGTAGCTCAAAAGTAGAATGCCTCTGGGTTCCATCCATAGTACCACAAAAAATAAATAAATAAAAACTGTAACTAGCAGGGCATGGTGGCACACCTCTATAATCCCAGTAGTTGGGAGGCTGAGACCAAAGGATGGAAGGTTTGCAGCCAGCCTAAGCAACTTAGATCCTCAGCAGCTTAGTGAGACTCTGTTTCAAAATAAAAACTAAAAAGGGATGAGGGTGTGGCTCAAAGATAGAATACCCCTAAGTTCAGTTCCCAGGACCAAAAAAATTAAAGCTGGGTAGGTGCTACATTCTTATAATCCCAGTACTTGGAGACTTGAGACCGGAAGATGGCAGGTTGGAGACCAGCCTCACCAACCTAGTGAGACCTTGTTCCAAAACAAAATAAAAAGGACTGGGGGTATAGTTTGGAGGTAGAATGCCTCTGGGTTCAATTCCTAATACAAAAAAAAAAAAGACATAATACTATGTTCCATACTTCTGAAATGTTTCTCTGTCTTTCAATAGACATATGTTTCATTTTAAGCAAAACTAATAATTTAAAACTTTGTTGATAGCCAGGCGTGGTGGCACACAATTGTAATCCCAGTACTTAGGAGGCTGAGACAGGAGGATCTCAGGTTCGTGGCCAGCCTCAGCTACTTAGTGAGGCCTTGTTTCAAAATAAAGAATTAAAAAATAGGGCTAGGGGTATAGCTCAAAGGTAGAGTGCCCCTGGGTTCAATCCCCAGCACAAAAAAAAAAAAAAAAAAAAAAAAAAGGAGGAGGAGGAAGAGGAGGTAGAGGAAGAAAAGAGGAGAAAAAAAATTGTGTTTATGTTCAGTTTCTGGGGTTTATGCTCTATAGAAATAATTCCCAGCAGGTTTCTACTCTGTACTATAAAGATGTCTACTTATATTTATATTGATTCCTCCTAAGAAATCAGATCTAAGCCTGGCATTTGTAATCCCAGCATTTGGGAGGCTGAGACCGGAGGATCCAGGTTCGTGGCCAGCCTCAGCTACCTAGTGAGGCCCTCTGCAACTTAATGAGACCCTGTTTCAAAATAAAGAATAAAAAATAGGGCTGGGGGTATAGCTCAGAGGTAGAATGCTCCTGAGTTCAATCCAGTACCAAAAAAAAAATAAAAAATAAATCAGATCTACACATCAGAACTGAAGAAATGAAAAGTTAAAAGGCATTATTATCATTCCAAGTTGGGAAAAAAAATTTTGTAAGCCCAGCTATATATGTAATATAAATTTATTACACATTACTACCTAACTATGCTTTTCCTGATCAAAGTCTACAATTGCATAATGTAAAATACACACACTGCAAATTCACAGCCTTCTGTAAAGCAATAGAGCATTCAATATGATGACTAAATTGAAGAAACTTCTTTGTTTAAGGCACTTACATGTTTAACTGGCTTTAGAAAAGATCTTGAAACCGGGCATGGTGGCGCACGCTTGTA
>PVLC010005991.1:23217-72375 GCA_004027655.1 Graphiurus murinus
CCAGCTTCAGCTACCCAGTGAGGCCCTCCACATCTTAGTGAGACCCTGTTTCAAAATAAAGAATAAAAAATAGGGCTGGGGTTATAGCTCGGAGGTAGTATGTCCCTGGGTTCAATCCCCAGTACCGAAAAAAAAAAAAAAAAAAAAAAAAGATCTTGGAAGTGTAAAGGATCCATGATGATAAACTTGATTTTAGAGCCTGGTGTCGTCATGCACTCCTGTAATCTGAGTACTTGGGAGACTGAGTTCACAGCCAGTCTCAGCTACTTAGTGAGGCCCTCTGAAACTCAGTGAGACCCTGTTTCAAAATAAAGAATAGAAAATAGGGCTGGGAAGCCGGGCGTGGTGGTGCACGCTTGTAATCCCAGCATTTGGGAGGCTGAGACCGGAGGATCTGGGTTCGCAGCCAGCCTCAGCTACCTAGTGAGGCACTCTGCAACTTAGTGAGACCCTGTTTCAAAATAAAGAATAAAAAATAGGGCTGGGGGTATAGCTCGGAGGTAGAATGCCCCTGAGTTCCATCCCCAGTGCCGCAAAAAAAAAAAAAAAAATAGGGCTGGGGGTGTAACTTGGAGATAGAATGCCCCTGGGTTCAATCCCCAGTACTGCAAATATAAATAAATAAATAAACTTGATTTTATTACTTAGATAACTACAGAAAGGGATAGGTATGCATTTTTGTAAGAACATAAAAAGTAGACTTTAAGCTAGTGTAGTGGCACACACTTGTAATTCCTGTACATGGTAGGCTGAGACAGGAAGATTGCAGGTTTGAGGACAGCCTCAGCAAGTAGTGAGACTCATCAACCTAGCAAGACCCTGTTTCAAAACAAAAAAAAGGGCTGAGGGTGTATCTTGGAAATAGAATGCCCCTGAGTTCAATCCATGGTACTACATATATACACAAAAAGTAGGTGTTAAATACACATAATTATTTTATTTTATTTTTTTATTATTATTCATGCATTGTAAACAAACACCTTTGTTAGGTACAAATTGATAACGACATATGTGCCCACATTTCTCATTTGACCCCTTCCCCAATTCCCACCCTACTCCCTCTCCCTCCCTCCCTCTCAAGTTTAATTTAGTGAGTACGCTTGATGTACATTAGGGTGCCCCACCCCCCCTTTCCATCCCTTTCAGTTAAATCAACTTCTTTATCGAGGGTCTCTCCTTTTCCATCTGAAGACCCTCTGATGCCCCATCCTCTCCCTACCATCCACATATTAGGGAGAACATATACTTCTTTACTCTTTGTGACTGGCTAATCTCACTTAAAATAATGTTTTCCAGTTGCATCCATTTCCCTGCAAATAACATGATTTTGTTCTTCTTTATGGCGAGTAAAATTCCATTGTGTACATATCCCATAGTTTTGTAATCCATTCATCTGTCGATGGACATCTTGGCTGGTTCCATAGTTTGGCTATTGTGAATTGTGCAGCTATAAACATAGATACACATGCGTTGGTCTGATAGTTTGGTTTCTGTTCTTTTGGGTGGATACCCAGAAGTGGTATTGCTGGATCATATGGTAGGATCATTCCCATTCGTCTGAGGATCCTCCATACTGTTTTCCAAAGTGGTTGCACTAGTTTGCAGTCCCACCAACAATGTATTAGAGTTCCCACTTCTCCACATCCTCGCCAGCAGTTGTTGTTGTTTGTGTTTTTGATGATTGCCATTCTGATGGGGGTTAGGTAAAATCTCAAGGTGGTTTTGATTTGCATCTCTCTGATTGCTAATGATGTGGAACATTTCCTCATACATTTATTGGCCATTTGTATTTCTTCTTTTGTGAAGTGTCTATTTAGATCCTTTGCCCATTTTTTAATTGAGTTATTTGTTTTCTTGGCTGTGATTTTCTTGAGTTCTTTGTATATCCTAGATATTAGACCTCTATATGTAGAGTAACTGGCAAAAATCTTCTCCCACTCTGTAGGCTCTCTGTTGAGGTTCTTGATAGTTTCCTTTGCTGCACAGAAGCTCTTCAGTTTAATGCAATCCCATGTATTGATCTTCCTTTGAGTTGCTTGTGCTTTGGAGGTCTTGTTGAGAAAGTTTTTATGTGTGCCTAGGTGTTGAAGTGTTGGTCCTATGCCCTCTTCAAGTAGCTGCAAGGTCTCTGGCCTGACTTCCAGGTCTTTGATCCACCTTGAGTTGATTCTTGTGCAGGGTGAGAAAGTGGAGTTTATTTCCATTTTCCTGCATATGGTTAACCAGTTTTGCCAACACCATTTGTTAAAGAGGCTATCTTTTTTCCAGTGTATGTTTTTGGCTCCTTTGTCAAAAATCAATTGACTGTAAGCATGTGGGTCTGTTTCTGAGTCTTCTATTCTGTTCCATTGGTCTATGTGTCTGTTTTTGTGCTGTTTTTATTACTGTGGCTTTGTAGTAGAGTTTGAAGTCAGGTATTATGATACCTCCTGCATGGTTCTTGTTGCTAAGAACTACTTTGGCTATCCTGGGCTTTTTGTTTTTCCAGATGAATTTAAGGACTGATTTTTCTGTCTGTGAGGAGTGACCTTGGTAATTTCATGGGTATTGCATTGAATCTGAAAATCAGTTTTGGGAGGATGGCCATTTTGATGATATTTATTCTGCCTATCCAAGAGCATGGTAGATCCTTCCATCTTCTAAGGTCTTCATCGATTTCTTTCTTCAACTTTTTATAGTTTTCCTTATAGAGGTCTTTTACCTCTTTGGTTAGGTTTCTCCCTAAGTATTTTATTTTTCAGGGTGCTATTATGAGTGGAATTGTTTTCTGGATTTCTTTTTCAGTGGATTTATGGTTGGCATATAGGAAAGCTTCTGATTTTTAAAGATTGATTTTGTATCCAGACACTTTGCTGAATTTGTTGATCAGTTCTATAAGTTTTTTTGGTTGAGTTTGTTGGGTCTTCAAAGTATAATATCATGTCATCTGCAAAAAGGGATAGTTTTAGTTCTTCTTTCCCTATTTTTACCCCTTTAATTTCCTTCTCTTGCCTTATTGCTCTGGCTAGAGTCTCAAGTACTGTATTGAACAGAAGAGGTGATAATGGACATCCTCGTCTTGTTCCTATTTTTAGTGGGAACTCTTGCAGTTTCTCTCCATTTAATATGATATTGGCTATGGGCCTATTGTATATTGCCTTTATGATGTTGAGGTACATTCCTTCTATTCCAATTCTCTGAAGTGCTTTTAGCATGAATGGGTGTTGGACCTTGTCAAATGCTTTTTCAGCATCAATTGAGATGATCATGTGGTTTTTGTCTTTAAGTTTGTTTATGTGGTGAATTACATGGATTGTTTTTCATATGTTGAACTAGCCTTGCATCCCTGGGATGAACCCGACTTCGTCATGGTGTATAATTTTCTTGATGTGGTTTTGAATGTGCATTGCTAATATCTTGTTTAGCAGTTTTGCATCTAAGTTCATCAATGATATAGGCCTATAGTTTTTTCTTGAGCTGTCTTTATTTGGCTTTGGTATTAAAGTGATGTTGGCTTCATAGAATGTGTTTGAGAGGGTCCCGTTTCTTTCTATTTCACGGAATAGTTTGAGGAGTATTGGGATTAGCTCTTCTATAAATGTTTTATAAAATTCACTTGGAAAACCATGTGACCCTGGGCTTTTGTTTGTTGGTAAACTCTTTATTGCTGTTTCTATTTCTTTGATTGTTATTTTCGGTTTAAGTTTTCTATATCTTCTTGACTCCATTTAGGAAGGTTATATGTGTCTAGAAATTTGTCAATTTCTTCTAGATTTTCCATTTTGTTGGCGTATAGTTTTTCAAAATAGTTTCTGACTATCCTCTGTATTTCCATACTATTAGTGGTAATATCACTTTTTTCATCTCTTATTTTGGTAATTTGGGTTGATTCTCTCTTTCTTTTGGTTAGGTTGGTCAATGGTTTATCTATCTTTTTTATTTTTTCAAGAAACCAGCTTTTGCTTTTGTTGATTTTCTGTATTTTTTTTTATTCTCTACTTCATTAATTTCTGCTCTGATTTTCATGATTTCCTGTCTTATACTGGCTTTGGGGTTAGACTATTGTTGTTTTTCAAGTGCTTTGAGCTGTGTCATTAGGTTATTTATTTGGTGATTTTCTGTTCTTCTTATGTGGGCACTCAGTGCTTAGTACTGCCTTCAAGGTGTCCCAGAGGTTTTGATATGTTGTGTCTCTGTTTTCATTGGTTTCTAGGAATTTTTTAAATTTATCCCCTTACTTCTTCTGTGACCCAATCTTCATTCAGCAATGTGGTGTTCAGTCTCCATGTGTTTCCATGGTTATTTTGGATCTTCTTGGGGTTTATTTCTAGTTTCACTCCATTGTGGTCTGAGAAGATGCAGAGAATTATGTTGCATTTGTTTGAATTTGCCAGTGCTCGCTTTGTGGCCCCAAATGTGGTCTATTTTGGAGAAGGTTCCATGTGCAGCTGAGAAAAATGTGAATTCAGCTGTAGTTGGGTGAAAGAGTCTCTATGTGTCTAATAGGTCCATTTGGTTTATGGTATTCTTTAGGTCTGAGGCGTCTCTACTGATCTTTGTTTAGAAGAATGGTCTAGAGATGTAAGAGGAGTATTGAAGTCTCCTGGTATTAGTGTATTGGGATCTATGTGTGTCTTTGTTTCATACAGAGTTTGTTTTATGAAGGTGGCTGCACCTGCATTTGGGGCATACATGTTAATAATTGTTATTTCCTCTTGCTGGATTTTTCCTTCTATTAGTAAAAAATGACCAGCTTTGTCTCTTATGATAAGCTTAGGCTTGAAGTCTAATTTATCTGATATCATGGTTGCTGCTCCTGCTTGTCTTCGGTTTCCATTGGCATGGATTACCTTACTCCAGCCCTTCACCTTTAGCTTGTGGGAATCTTTGCTTGTAAGGTGTGTTTCTTGGAGGCAGCATATAGATGGATTCTGGGTTTTGATCCATTTTGCCACCTTGTGCCTTTTTATTGGGGAATTGAGACCATTTATATTCAGTGTGATTATTGAGAGATGATTTTTAATTCCTAATATTTTGAGTTTTGACTTCTATTTTTGGTGGAGTTTATTCTTCTTTACTTAGTTGTTTGCTTCCTGGAAATTATTGTTTCTCTGGTTCTGATGTCTACTCATTAGTTCTTTGTAGTTAATCTCTTTAAGTAGTTTCTCTAGTGCTGGTTTGGTAGACGTAAATTCTTTCAGTTTCTGTTTGTCATGGAAGGTTTTTATATCGCTGTCAATTTTGAGAGAGAATTTGCTGCAGAATCTTAGCTGCAAGTTATTTTCTTTCAGAGTTTGGAATATGTTACTCCAGCCTCTCCTGGCTTTTATGACTTGATTTGGGAGGTCTGGAGTGATTCTAATTGGCTTGCCTCTAAATGTCACTTGGCCTTTTACTTTTGCTGCCTTTAAAATTCTCTCCTTAGCGTCTACATTGGTCAGCTTGATTATTATGTGGCATGGTGAGCCTCTTCTTTGGTCATGTCTTGAGGGAGTTCTGTATGTTTCCTGTACCTGTGTGTCGACTTCTCTTTCTATGTTTGGAAAATTCTCTGATATACTTCTTGGAAGAGACTGTTTATTCCATAAGTTTCAACTTCTAATCCCTCTTCTATGCCTATTATTCTTAGGTTAGCTCTTTTAAAATTGGCCCAGATCTCTTCGATATACAATTCATACCGTCGTATTTTTTTCTAAATTATGTATTATAGATTCGTTTTTGGAATGATCATCTTCTAAGAGTGATATTCTATTTTCCATGTGATCTAATCTGCTGTTTATAGTTTGTATTGATGCCTTCATTTCGGTTATTTCATCTTTCACTTCCTTCAATGCTTTTCTTTGGTTCCCTTTCAGGTCATCGAATTCTTTGTTTATTTCTTCCTTTATTTCTTTAAAGCTCTGCCTACATTCTTTCTGAAAATCCTGTATTGTTTCTAGTATTAAAGATCTGAATTGTTCTTCTGGTAATCTCTGCCATTCTGGGTTGGTGAGATTTCTTATTGAGGGGTTGTGGTAGCTCATTGTTTCTTTGTTATTTTTCCTTCCCATGGTTCCCCTGTTCTTAGATTTATATCTTTGCTGCTCTTGCAAGATTTCTCCTCCAATCTCGGGGGGGGGGGGTGTTAGAGGTATCTGAAGGTATATACAGGAATAGTTTGTATTCAGTGATAGAGGTTGGGTGAGAGGTCACAGTAATGCATGCAGGAATAGGGTAAAGAAGAGGGTATGTTCCAGTGGAATAAAAGGTTGAGTGTGTTGAGGTGATATGTTGTAAAGATTAGCGATAGTAGATATGTCAGGAGATTCTGGTAGTCAGTATAGAGTTTTGAGTGTGATAGTATTAAATGGTCTTGATATGAGGCAGGAAAAAAAGAAAAAGAAAAGAGAGGAGGTAAAATGTTGAGAAGAGGAATATAGAGGGGAGAGAAGAGGGGGAAGCTTGTAAAAGGGAAAAGGAGGAGGTTCAACAAGCTAAGCAAGTATTAACCAAGCAAGCAATCATCCAAACAAACATAAATAAATCAAGGCAATACAAAATGAATACTGAGTAAAAACAGATAAAACATAACACATAAAAACAAACAAAAAACCCCAAACATAAAAACAGCAACCAAGTACTAAGACATACTCTGCTAGTTTGTAAGTACCGAGCTTAAATTTTCGAGTGTGTCTCTGGCATTATTATTTGCTCTGTCAGTGCAGGCAGGGGGTTTGTTGCTGCTACCTTATGTCTCTGGGCTCTTCACAGGCCCTCCTGCAAGTCAGGGGCGCAATTCCACTTACAGATCCCTGCTGCTCGTATTTCCCTTGTTGTTTGTTCCACTTCTTGTCGCTGGGGGTGCAATAGGTCAATGGAGGTCTGGATAGCTGGCAGGACGTTGTATGAGAGGGGCTGGCACGCAAAATGGCGCATGCTGGCTCTCATCGCGGTGGGCCCACTCCCTTGTTTCCTGGAATCTGTGCAGCGCCACTCCTCTTTTTTCTGTCAAGAATTTGCGTTTGCTGCCGTCCTGGTTCAATCTCTGTTGTGCAGTGATTCGCCCAGTCCCTGCAGTGGTGCCCTGGAAATGTCCCACTGGAACTTACACTGATTGTCCCACACATTCTGTGGCTGGTGGGGAGTTCCCTGTCTGCGTGGGGTGTGGAGTCCCGGGGGCACGCACGCCATGTCTGTTCGCTGGGTTCGCCGAGGTGCCTGTAGTTCTCAGTTCCAGGTCCCGGTTCTGCCAAGTCCGCAGCCTACACGGGACTGTGGTCCGCTCGGGGTCTGCTCCGGCCCATGCGGAGCTCGCGGCTCAAAGCGAATCTCAGCTTGTTGGTCTCCTTTATTTCCCAAATGGCTTTCCAAGTCCTCTTCCTTTGTGGTTCAGCTTTCGCCCCTTTTTGTTGCTTTTTCCTTCTGTTGAGAAGCTGGGTTTTTTGGCAAATTTGATTCGAAATCACAGCATCTGGGTAAAGGCATTTCACTCAGGCACTGTCTTGAATCTCCTCTTAGCATCTTCACATAATTATTTTAAAATAGTAATATAAACTCATACTTTAGTTGTTTTGTTTTGTTTGTAATACTGGGGATTGAACCCAGGGGTGTTCTACCTCTGAATTACACCCTCAACCCTATTTTATTTGAAACAAGGTCTCACTAAGTTGCTGACACTGACCTCGAACCTGCAATCCTCCTGTGTCAGCTTCCCAAGTACTGGGATTACAGGCATACACTACCATGCACAGCTCATACCTTAACTATTAAAGAAGACTGGGAAATTAAGTGTTACACACTACTAATTTCTCAAATAGCTGAAGTTAGCTATTTCAGATGTCTTTTTTTTTTTTTTTTTTTTTTTTTTTTTTTTTTTTTTTTTTTTTTTTTTTTTTTTTTTTTTTTTTTTTTTTTTTTTTTTTTTTTTTTTTTTTTTTTTTTTTTATGTGTGTGGTACTGAGAATTGAACCCAGGGGAGTTCTACCTCTAAGCCACACCCCCAGCCCTATTTTTTTTTTCCATTTCTTTCAGGACTGGAGAGTAAACTCAGGGGCATTCTACCTCCAAGTTACAACCCAGCCCTTTTTTTTTTTTTTCTTTCTGTGGCCCTGGGGATTGAACCCAGGATCATTCTACCTCCAAGCTACTCCCCCAGCCCTATTTTTTATTCTTTATTTTGAAACAGGGTCTAACTAAGTTGCAGAGGGCCTCACTAAGTAGCTGAAGCTGGCTGCCAACCTGGATCCTCCGGTCTCAGCCTCCCAAATACTGGGATTACAAGTATGAGCTACCATGCCCAGCTTCCCAGCCCTATTTTTTATTCTTTGTTTTGAAACAGGGTCTCACTAAATTGCAGAGGGTCTCACTAAGTAGCTAAGGTTGGCCGTAAACCTGCTATCCTCCTGTCTCAGCCTCCCAATTACTGGGATTACAAGCATGCACCACCATGCCCAACTTTATTTTTTAGTTTGAAACAGCCCTGTTTCAGCAGGGCGTGGTGGAGCATGCTTGTAATCCCAGCATTTGGGAGGCTGAGACTGGAGGATCCGGGTTCGAGGCCAGCCTCAGCTACCTAGTGAGGCCCTGTGCCACTTAGTGAGACCCTGTTTCAAAATAAAGAATAAAAAATGGGGCTGGGGTATAGCTCGGAGGTAGAATGCCCCTGAGTTCAATCCCCAGTGCCGCAAAAAAAAAAAAAAAAAAAAAACAGGGTTTCATTAGGTTGCTGAGAGTCTCACTACATTGTCAAGGCTGTCCTCAAACCTATGATCCTCCTGTCTCAGCCTCCCAAGTACTGGAATTACAAGTGTGAGCCACCACACCAGGCTGATGTCTTGTCTTTTTTGGGGAAGAGGGGGTACTGAAGTTGAACCCGGAGTCATTCTACTTCCAAGCTACACCCCCAGCCCTATTTTATTTTTTTTTTTTTATTTTGAAACAGGGTCTCCCTAAATTGCTGAGGCTGGCCTTGAATCTACAATCCTCCCAAATATTAGGATTACAGGCTGTCCTCTTTTAATCTGACAACCTATTGCAAATATATTTAATATTTTCTCATTTAACAAGCAGAATATATTGAATAGAAGCTATCTTTGCCCTGAGGTTAGGGACATGAGTCATTGCGTGGTGTGGGGCCCTCCATGATTGCTGAGGTTTTTAAGCCTCTCTCTCTCTCTCTCTCTCTCTCTCTCTCTCTCTCTCTCTCTCTCTCTCTCTCTCTCTCTTTCTCTCTCTCTCTCTCTCCCAGCAGACCCACAGTCCCCTTTTCATTTTCTGATATGCCACACCCTAGTCACATAGTAATAATTGAACATATCCTGCCTAATTGGTGAGCTTGTTTGATCTGTAAACTTAATTTTACACACAACCAGAGTCAACAGACTCTGATAAGAGCGTCAACAACTGCTTCATTCACTCCTCCAGGGTGGTGAGAACTGACCTTTACTCCCCAACTCAGTGCAATCTCCAGACTGGACCTCGCTCCAGGTGGGTAAGCTGGCAGGGGACACTGGTTACCAAATAATACTCACAACACAGTTTAAGTTATTTGCAAGCCTATGAAAGCTGCACTCCAAGAGTACTCCCAAGCTGGGCATGATGGTTTATGCCTATAATCCCAGTACTTGGGAGGCTGAGACCAGGAGGATCCAGGTTCAAGGCCAGCCTCAGTTACTTAGTGAGCCCCTGTTTCCAAAATAAAATAGGGTTGGGGGTATAGCTTGGAGGTAGAATGCCTCTGTGTTCAACCTTCAGTACCAAAAAAAATAATAATAATACTCCCCAAACCCAGCACCCCTCTTACCATCCAGTAACCAGCAATTTGAGTGATAAAAATTAAAAATTAAAAAATGGAAGCCACCAGTTAAGCTCCATTAGGAAATAGGGGACCCAGTTGCACCTGCTAGCTAAATTACAGAGGGGAAGATTTGCCTCCCAGTTCTAGCAGCCCTGAACCTAAGCAGGCCCACATGGTGGAGGCCTGTTCCCTCAAGAAAGAGGAAGAGCTGTTCTGCGCCCGCTTCGTGCATCTTTCTACATTTGCCAGTCCCTCTGAGCTGATGTTCACATTAAGCTTGCCCAGCTTTCCATTCCACGTCAGCAGCCTTCCCTTATTTCTTCATCTCTTCCCCTTTAATTACCTAATTACCGCAGGTGCCAGGGCTGAGCTAATTACACCCATTTCAAGGCATAGTATCATCAAGTGTCTATATAGAGTCTTTAATCTACCTGTAAATTTTGCCCATTATGTCCTTTGCAAAATGTAAATTCTTTTTTTTTTTTTTTTTTGCGGTACTGGGGATTGAACTCAGAGGCGTTCTACCTTCAAGCTACACCCCCAGCCCTATTTTTTTATTCTTTATTTTGAAACCGGGTCTCACTAAGTTGTGGAGGGCCACACTAAGTAGCTGAGGCTGATTGTGAGCCCGCAATCCTCCTTTCTCAGCCTCCCAAGTACTGGGATCACAAGCGTGCACCCCCATGTCTGGCTGCCTTTTTTCTTTTAATAGAAAAGTTTGTTCTGTTTTGTGTAGTCTCAGGGTTATATGGATAAATAGACTTAGTAACTACCAAATGGGGGTTGAACAAGAACATCCTCCCCTAACTCAGCAAATGTAAACCAAATTGCTCTAGACACTAAAAAATAAATAAATAAGAAACCAAGCGTGGTGGCACACATTTTTAATCCCAGTACTTGAGAAGCTGAGATATTAGGATTGCAGGTTTGCTACCAGCCTTGTCAACTTTTCGAGGCCCTCTGCAACTTAGCAAGACCCTGTTTCCAAATAAAAAATAAAATAGAGCCAGGGTGTGGCTCAGAAGTAGAATGGCCCTGGGTTCAATCCTAGTACCACAAAAAGAAAAAGGAAGAAAGTATGTTGTCCAGACCTGTCTAGAAACTCTCGAATCAAGCCAAATTCAATCTTAAGGGCAAAGGCCCCAACTAACTTAGCATCTGCAGACTGATATGGAGCCTTGCCTTGGAGTGTCCTGTCAGCAGAGAGCATCTTCAACTGCTGTTTATTTATTCATTTACTACTACTACTATTATTATTATTATTATTATTATTATTATTATTATTATTATTATTGGTTCTGGGGATTGAGCACAGAGGCGTTCTACCTCTTAGCTACACCCAGCCCCATTTTCTTATTTTATTTATTTATTTATTTATTTATTTATTTATTTATTTGCGGTACTTGGGATTGAACTCAGGGGCATTCTACCTCCGAGCTATACCCCCAGCCCTATTTTTTATTCTTTATTTTGAAACCAAGTCTCACTAAGTTGCAGAGGGCCTCACTAGGTAGCTGAGGCTGGCCACGAACTCGGATCCTCCGGTCTCAGCCTCCCAAATGCTGGGATTACAAGCATGCGCCACCACGCCCGGCTCCTTTTTTTTTTTTTTTTTTTTTCACACAGTGTGGAACTTTTATTTTTAACGTGATTTCTGTACATCGGGAGTATGAGAGTAATCCTTTTACAAACAGAAACAATTTTTCTAGAAGAAATGATGACAAATCCAAAACAGTATTTGATGTGAACCCATAGCTTATGCTTCAAATCCAGCCAAGAAGTTTGTTACAATCTCTTTCAGTTTGGCATCCGACTGTTCAGAGATCTTTCCATCAGCCCTGATACTACCCAACAGGGCTTGGTGTTGGCTGGTAACATGAGACAAGAAAGCATTCTCAAACTTTGTGATCTTGCTGGGCTCCAGTTTATCAAGATACCCCCTTACACCAGCATAAATAACAGCCACTTGTTCTTCAATAGCCATGGGAGCATACTGTCCCTGCTTCAGCAACTCAGTCAGACACACACCACGACTCAAGAGTTGTTGAGTGGCAGCATCGAGATCAGAACCAAACTGGGCAAAAGCAGCAACCTCACCATACTGAGCCAACTCCAGCTTCATGGTACCTGCCACCTGCCACCTGCTTCATAGCCCTGGTTTGGGCAGCAGATCCGACACGGGACACAGAAAACCGACATTAACGGCAGGGCGGATACCTTTATAGAACAATTCTGTTTCCAAGAAGATCTGTCCATCGGTGATGGAAATGACATTTGTTGGAATGCAAGCAGACACATCACCAGCCTGTGTTTCAATGACTGGTAAAGCAGTCAAGGAGCCACCACCAAAAGAATCATTCATTTTGGCAGCTCTCTCCAGCAGCCGGGAGTGTAGGTAGAACACATCACCAGGATAGGCTTCACGACCAGGGGGTCGGCGGAGCAACAGAGACATCTGACGGTAAGCAACAGCCTGTTTGGATAAGTCATCATAGATGATCAAAGCATGTTTGCCATTATCTCTAAAATACTCTCCCATAGAACAGCCAGAGTAAGGAGCCAGGTACTGCAGGGGGGCAGCATCCGAAGCAGTAGCTGATACCACAATGGTATACTTCATGGCATCTGCATCTGTGAGTCTCTTCACCAACTGGGCAACAGTGGATCGCTTTTGACCAATAGCAACATAGATACAGTATAGCTTCTTCTTTTCATCAGTTCCATCATTGAAACGCTTCTGATTAATGATTGTGTCAATAGCAATTGATGTTTTCCCAGTTTGTCACCAATAATCAACTCACGCTGACCGTGACCAATTGGCACCAAGCTACCCACAGCCTTAATGCCAGTCTGTATTGGTTCCCACGTAGAGATTCAAGGAATGATTCTGGGGGGCTTTCAGACCCACTCGCCTACGGACCTTGGAACCGATTGGACCCTTTCCATCAATGGCGTTACCAAGGCCATCTACTACACGACCCAAGAGCTCCTTGCCAACTGGAACGTCCACAATGGCTCCTGTCCTCTTCACAATATCTCCTTCCTTAATTAGTTTATCATTCCCAAACACGACAACACCAACATTGTCTGGTTCCAAGTTCAGAGACATACCCTTTAAGCCTGAAGAAAATTCTACCATTTCTTCTGCTTGAACATTCCTCAGGCCATGTACTCGGGCAATACCATCACCAATACTTAAGACACGCCCAGTCTCTTCAAGGTCAACAGAGGTGTCAGCTCCAAGAATGCGCTCTTCAAGAATCAAAGACATCTCAGCAGTGCCAATCTTCTGAAGATGGGTGTTAGAGGAATGGAGGTTCCTTGCAGCAATGAAGGATGATCCCAAGGCATTTTTGGAGACCAGCCCGGCCCACCGAGGGAGAGCGCGGGCCACAGCCGCAGCGACTCGCACGGACAGCATCTTGGCAGCTTCTCTCCAGGTGGTTCCTCTGCAGCCGCAGCCTCGGGACTGACTGGGCCGGCTCCATTTTCTTATTTTAAATCAGGGCCTTGCCATGTGTGGCACACACTTGTAATCCTGTACTAGGGAGGCTGAGACAGGAGGATTGCGGGTTCAAGGCTAGCCTCAGCTACTTAGTGAGACCCTCTGCAATATAGTGAGACCTTGTTTCCAAATAAAATAGAACTGGGGGTGTAGCTCGGAGATAGAATGCTCCTGGGTTCAATCCCCAGCACCGCAAAAATAAATAAATAAATAAAAATAAAAAATAAGTAAATAAATAAATAAGGTCTTGCTAGGTTGCTAATAAGTCTCACTGTGCTGGAGTTGGCCCTGAACCTTCGATCCTCCTGTCTCAGCCTCCCAAGTACTGGGATTACAGGCCCGCACCACTGTGCCCAGCCTCCACTGAGCTTTAATATCTATCATTGTATTTTTTTAGTTCCAAGCACTCTATTTGATTCTTCTTTATATCTTTTATTTTACTGCTAAAACTTTCTATTTTGTCGCCATTATTGTTTCAAGTATGTTCATATTTGTTCCTTGAAGTACTTTTCTCATGGGTGCTTTACAATCTTTGTCTGATAATTATCATATTTCTGCCATCTTGGTATTAGCATGTGTTAATTTTTTTCCTTCAGTTTAAGATCTTCTTAATTTTTAGTATGACTTTTTTTCAGTACTGGGGATGGAATCCTGGGGCATTCTACTTCCAAGCTACACCCTAGCTCTATTTTATTTTTTATTTTGGAACAGAGTCTCGCTAGTTTGCTGAGGCTGTCCTCGAACCATTGGACCTCCTGTCTCAGCCTCCCCAGTGCTGTTGTCACAGGGCAGCAAGTTTCTCTTGCTTCTTGACTCTCCAAAAGAAATATTTCATTTGGGGGACACAGATAGGGTGAGCATAATGTTTTGTATTGGGTGGGTTCACAAGGAAGATCACAGAGCAGGCTGGTCTGGAAACAGATAGAGACAAGGACAATCTGCCATGTGGTGAGTTTTTATGTTTGGAAATCCCACCCCTCCTCATGCATAGTAATTTCACATCCTCCTTAGTGCAACTCAGCTAAATTCGCCATGTTGGAATTTTCCACTGCAATGTAATGGGCTGGAAGTCTCTGACCACAGCTGGATGGGGCAATCTCCATCTCTCTTCTCAGGAAGACTCCTCCCTGTCCCATTCCTTTCCATGCTGGCTAACTGCCTGACACTGGGATCCCCGGTGTGCACCACCACACCAGGCTTTGGTATGACTTTGATTAAAACCAGGACATTTTGTATTATGATATGAAATCTGGGATTTAATTTGAACTTCTGCTTTAGCTGGCTTTTCTGAGGAAAAAGCCTTGGAGGAGAGTGGTGTGCTGCATCATTACTGTTCGGTGGAAGTAAAAGTCCAGGTTCCCCACTTGGCCTGCATTCACACTTGAAGTGGGGGACTCCTCATTATTGCTGGATAAGGATGGGAATTCAGAAGCCATATTTTCTCCATGGACACTATGGGGGCAAAGAGTGAACCTCATTACTGGCCAGTAGGGATGAAAGCCCTAGATTCCCATCTGGCCTCTGAGACTGAAACAGGGATGTCTTCTCGTAAAGGATTCTTGTCCAGTGCATTTTGAGGAATGAAGTTCACAGACTAGGAAAGTGTATAGAATTATGGAAGTTTATTTTATTTTTTCAGTACTGGAGATTGAACTCAGGGGCATTCTACCTCTGAGTTATGCCCCAGCCTTATTTTTTATTCTTTATTTGGAAACAAGGTTTCACTAAGTTGCAGAGTGCCTCACTAGATAGCTGAGGCTGGCCTCGAACCCGGATCCTCCAGTCTCAGCCTCCCAAATGCTGAGATTACAAGCATGCACCACCAGGTCCAGCTGGAAGTCTATTTTAAATTGGGGAAATTAGAAGACAAAGCAGTCTCCCCTGCACACACACACACACACACACACACACACACACACACACACACACACACAGGTGGGTGGTACTGGAAAGACAGTAACCTCCTAACCTCTTGAGAAGTAGGCTTTTAAACCTTATTGAAGTTTTCTCATCTACTCTTTTTTTTTTTTTTTTTTTTTTTTGATACTGGGGATGGAACCTGGAGACATTCTACCTCTGAGCTACAGCCCCAATCCTGTTTTTGTTTTTTTTTTAAACAGGGTCTCACTAAGCAGCTGAGGCTGGCCGAGAACCCAGATCCTCCAGTCTCACCCTCCCAAATGCTGGGATTACAAGCATGTGCCACCACGCCCGGCTCATCTACTCTTTTATGATTGGTCAAAATTGGGTTTTGGGGAACCAATGACTTTTGCACAATTTTGATCCTTAATTTGAACTGTTATCCTGTGGGCTGCTGGTGATTTCCTGGTGCCCACCAGTCTCTCTCCTTCCTGTTTACCTTCCCTCATTGCAAAAAAAAAAGAAAAAGAAACTTTTGGGTGTATTGGCTTTGTTATTAAAGTTACATTTTCCTTTTTCTTCCTCTGTCTCCTTTCTACCTATTTACTTATTTCTTCTACCTTATCTTGCTTTGACTAGAGAAAGCTGGCTTTTGTTTTTATTTTGTAGTGGTGATCAAACAGGGACATTCTACCTGCAAGCTACTCCCCCAGCCCTATTTTTTTTTATTTATCTATTTATTTATTTATTTATTTATTTATTTATTTATTTATTTTTGCGGTACTGGGGATTGAACTCAGGGGCATTCTACCTCTGAGCTACATCCCTAGCCCTATTTTTTTTTTTTTTTTTTTTTTTTTTTGTGGTACTGGGGATTGAACTCAGGGGCGTTCTACCTCCGAGCTATACCCCCAGCCCTATTTTTTAGTCTTTATTTTGAAACCAGGTCTCACTAAGTTGCGGAGTGCCTCACTAGGTAGCTGAGGCTGGCCGCGAACCCGGATCCTCAGGTCTCAGCCTCTCAAATGCTGGGATTACAAGCGTGCACCACCACGCCCGGCTCCCAGCCCTATTTTCTATTCTTTATTTGAAACAGGGTCTCACTAAGTTGCAGAGTGCCTCAGTAGGTAGCTGAGGCTGACCTCGGACCCAGATCCTCCGGTCTCAGCCTTCCAAATGGTGGGATTACAAGCGTGCACCACCACGCCTGACTCCTATTTTATTTTTTTATTTTGAAACAGGGTCTCACTAAGTTGCTGAGGGTCTCACAAAGTTACTGAAATCAAACCTGCAATCTTTCTGTCTCCGCTTCCCAAGTACTGGGATTATAGGTGTGGGCCACTATGTCTGATGGATTTTGTTCTTTCTTGTTTTTTTGTTTTTGTTTTATCTGTACCCCTCAGTCTGTGCTGATTGTAGGCTTCTTCAGCTCCAAGTCTGTGATATGTAACGTAACAAGAAAATCCAGGGAACCACCACTGTGTCATTCTTCAGGAGCCAGAGATGTCTCTAAGCAGTTGGCCTTCTTGCCTCCTTCCAAAGTCTATTTGTTTGTATTATAAATAATGTTCTGAATTTTTAGTTGTACCTTGTGAAAGAAACAAAGAAAAGTACATCTCCTCCTTCCCAGAAGCAGAAATCCAATAGCTTCCTTTTATGTAACACATTTTGATAACACAGCACAAAGTATTTCTAGAGCAGATTTCCTGTAAATTGAATTAAAAGGCCTATAGAACTTGCATGATACTTGTACATACAGAGGACCAGGGAAGAAATAAGCCTCAATGTCATAGAAGGCAGGCAGCTAGACAAGAAGCAGCTGTCAAGATAATCTCATCAGTCTCCCACCTGGTAGAGCAACTGACCTGGAATACTGTGCAGGACCATCTGGCTGAGACACCAACAAAACCTTCAAGCCCCTGACCTGCCACTGTTTATTTGGAGCTTGAGGCACATAGCAAGACACTTAGCACACCATGTGAGTGAGTAGACTTTGTGTCCAAAGCAGGCTGTCTTATTTGCTTCTCTCTGGATATCCCGATCCTAATCCCATGTCAGCCCTAGTCTTGGCTTTTTGCTTGATCTCAACAATTTCCATCAGTGTGACATTTTTTTATTTTATTTATTTATTTATTGGTGGTACTGGGGATTGAACCCAGGGGCATTCTATCTGTATTTTGAAACAGAGTCTCACTAAATTATGGAGGACTTCACTAAGTAGCTAAGGCTGGCAGCAAACCTGCGATCCTCCTGTCTCAGCCTCCCAAGTACTGGGATCACAAGCATGTACCACCATGCCTGGCTGCCTTTTTTTATTTTGAAACAAGGTCTCACTAAGCTGCAGAATGTGGCCTGGAACCTGCGACCCTCCTATTTCAGCCTCCCATGGTGACATTTTTTTTCCTAATGTGCCATACTATGTCTCTAGTTAAAAGTCAGCTGGTTTTGCTTCCTATCACCAGAGAAGTTCCCAGAGAGGGACACTTTGACTCAGGACAAGTAGGAGCTTTGGCATATGTGATGGAAAAAAATTTCAGGATGTGCCAGAGACACAGACAGATTTATTTAGAAAAGCAGCTACACATTCAAGAGAGAATGTGGGCCATCTCCAAAGGGAGAGACAGCAAACCCTTGGGCTAGGTATTAGTATTTTTTAGTTTGGGTACTAGGGATTGAACCCAGAGGCAGTCTACCTTCAAGGCATACCTCAGCCTTTTGGTTTATTTTGAAATGGGGTCTCATTAAATTGCTGAGTCTGGCCTCCCACCTGCTATCCTCCTGTCTCAGTCTCCCAAGTCCTGGGATTAAAGGCCTGGGTGATAATATTTACAGAGGGATAGTAGCCAGTGGCTGGACTAGAAGTGGAGTCAGGGCAGAGTTACACAATTTCTGCACCAGCTTTCCCTCTCACTTCATGTTCAGGACAAGGACTGGGGCCAAGGATGTAGACCCAGTAAGACTGCCCTGGAGTTGCTTGATTTGCACTTCAAAGGTTCCTGAACACTTCCTGCATTCCGACAGTTCTCCTGTAGAGTTTCTCCTTTGAAATTCAGTATCTGTTTCTCTTTCTGTATCCCCAAATTCCTATCTCACTGAAAATCAGGATTGGCTTGGTCTTTCAGGGAGGATTTGGTGACTTCAGACACCCTAAGGTTGTGTTCTGAATTCCAGTTATAGTCAATAATTCAAGAGGAAGGGAGAAGACTTAAGAATATGGTGTAAAAGTATCTTGGGTCACCCTGCCCAAAAGCTGAGGAATGGTGCTTAATTCCAAGTCCCACTGTCAGTGGGGAAGAGAGTCAAGTGTGTTCCAGATTTCAGAGGAAGCCTCAGGGATAGTCAACTGGTTCATCCTCAGGTAGACACCAAAAACCTTGGTTTAGGATAAGTTGTTAATGTTCAATAGCTCCCCTTAAAAAATAAGTCTCAGCTGGGCGTGGTGGTGCATGCTTGTAATTCCAGCATTTGGGAGGCTGAGACTGGAGGATCCGGGTTCGCAGCCAGCCTCAGCTACTTAGTGAGAACCCTTCACAATTTAGTGAGACTGTTTCAAAATAAAGAATAAAAAAATAGGACTAGGGGTGTAACTCAGAGATAGAATGTCCCCAGGTTCTATCTCCAATACCAAAAAAAAAAAAAAAAAGGTCTCTAACCGGGCATAGTGGCTCACTATTGTAATCCCAGTACTTGGGAGGCTGAGACAGGAGGATCGGGGTTTGCAGCCACCTCAGCTACTTAGTGAGGCCCTCCACAATTCAATGAGACTCTGTTTCAAAATAAAGAATAAAAAATAGGACTGGGGGTATAGCTCAGAGGTAGAATGTCCCTGGGTTCAATACCTAGTAACACCACACACACACACACACACACACACACACACACACACACACACACACACAAGATAAAAATAAGAAGGGCCAGCCAGCCGGGCGTGGTAGTCCACGCTTGTAATCCCAGCATTTGGGAGGCTGAGACTGGAGGATCTGGGTTCGCAGCCAGCCTCAGCTACCTAGTGAGGCACTCCACAACTTAGTGAGACCCTGTTTCAAAAATAAAGAATTAAAAAATAGGGCTGGGGGTATAGCTTGGAGGTAGAATGCCCCTGAGTTCAATCCCCAGTACTGAAAAAAAATAAAAATAAAAGAAGGGCCAGCTAGCCTCAGCAACTTAGTGAGGCCCTCCACAACTTAGTGAGACCCTGTTGCAAAATAAAGAATAAAAAACAGGGCTGGAGGTGAAGCTTGGAGTTATAATGTCCAAGTACCAAAAGGTAGGGGAGGGGGAGGCTTGGAAGTAGAATGCTTCTGGGTTTAATCCGCAGTGCTATACACACACTGACACACATAAAAGGCAAAGCCTGTCTGATCTTTAACAAGGAGATCCTTCAATCCTTCACGTATTTAACTAAATGAGGACCTTTTCTTTGGATATGGCTTGTACAAGCAGGAGATAAAAGGTTTAGAGCTGAGTGTGGCTGAGCATGCCTGTAATCCCAGGATTTGGAAGGCTGAGACAGTAGGATCAAAGATTCAAAGCCAGTCTCAGCAACATAGCAAGACTCTCAGCAACCTAGCAAGACCCCGTTTCAAAACAAAAAATAAAAAAGGGTTGGAGGTGAGCCGAGCATGGTAGAACATGCCTGTAATCCCAGTATTTGGGAGACTGAGACAGGAGGATCACAGGTTCAAAGCCAGCATCAGCAATTTAGTGAAGCTGTGAGCCACTTAGTGAGACCCTGTTTCAAAATAAAGAATAAGGACTGAGGGTGCAGCTCAGAGGTAGAATGCCCCTGGATTCAATCCCCAGCACCACAAAAAAGGAAGGGGTTGGGAGTGTAGCTCAAAGGTAGAAAGCCCCTGGGTTAGCCAGGCATGGTGGCACCCGGCAGTACTTGGGAGGCTGAGACAGGAGGATCTCAGATTCAAAGCCAGCCTCAGCAACTTAGCAAAGCTCCCAGCAACCTAGTGAGACTCTGCAACCCAGTGAGACCCTGTTTCCAAATAAATAAAATTGGGCTGGGTGTGTAGCTAGCTTGGATGTAAAATGCCTCTGGGTTCAATCTCCATCACCAAAAAAAAAAAAAAAAAAAAAAAAAGTGGATTATAGTTCTTATTTTAATTAGGAAAATTCACTTTTAGAGCAGTTTTAGGTTCACAGCAAAGCTTGGGGAAAAGTACAGTTCCCATATATCCCATGTCCCCATGCACACACGATGTCCACATAACCAGCATCCCCCACCAGGGTGGCTCTTGCATGGACATCCTTCATCTGCACCACACTTCACAACCACCTCACTGTGGGCACATGTTCGTGGCTGTTTTCCCGGTGTGTCCTCTCATTCCACCCAGGTCGGTCTGATAGATGGTGTAGGAACCTCAGCCGGCAGTCTGAACACCTGCCAGTCACAAGAGGGTAGAGCATTGGAACCGCTTCTCCCAGGGAGGCTTTTTGTTGTTGTTCTGTTTTGGTTTATATTAATGTTTTAAGCTTCTAGTAATGCTTAAATTCCCAAGACATTGCTTCTACTCTCCTGTAGGCTCCCCTGAGTACCAGAACAGCAGCCTGCATGGCCAAGCCCAGAGTGTTCTAGATCATCCAGTCCAGTCTCCTTTTTGCAGAAATGAGTAAGCAGAGGCCTGAAGTAGTACCAGAGAGATTTGCACCGGGAAGCGGAGTGTGTGGAACCCAGTTTTCTGACTCCTTGTCCAGGGCCCTCCCCTGTCTCACTAATCACACAGGGGTAAGGATTCGCTGGAGGCCACTTCGTTCTCCCTTGTCCCTTCCTCGCAGCCTCCCTGGCTCTGACCATATGGGTTTTAATCTCTCAGTGGTCACAGCCTAAAGGGCTGAAGTCAGTCTTGGCTTCAGCACTGGGGTCCCCTAGTTGAGCAGCCTAAGATCCCCCGAGCCTGCCTGTGGTGCCCTCTGGCTGCTCTATCCCCTTCCTGTTGAACTCTTCTCCCCAGGCTCGGTCTCTGGCTCCACCTGCTAGGTTCTAGGATCTAGGGTGAGGCCCTAGGACCTGTGAGCCGATCCTCCTGAGACTTGGCTCCTGGTCTCAACACTTTATTGCATTAGGAGTGAATTGGAAGGTTGGTTCTTCTCCTTTTTCATGGGGGGGTTTTGAATGAAGTTGTACTGTCACAGACATGCATAAACCCAGGAAGATTCTCCCAGAGAACAAGAACCCTGGCTCTGCCTGCAAGGTGGAAGTGAGCCTCTGAGTTCCACCCTCTCCCTCCTTGCCCAGGCCAGTGGGGACTTCTCAGACAGCAAAGCCAGGAGCTCTCCTCCAGTGTACTGTACTCAGCACTCTGCACTTCTCTGTCCACCCCCTCATCTCAATCTTACAGTTACACAGAGCAGAAACAAACCATGTGGCTGGTGGTGGGAAGCCAACAGGATGTACCCATCCCACCCTGCTTCTCTCTCCATTGAGTTTATTTGGAAACAAACAAAAAAAACAAGCAGGGCATGGGTACATGCCTGTATTTCCCGTACTTGGGAGGCTGAGACAGGAGGATCACAGGTTTAAGGACAGCCTCAGTAAGTAAGAAACTCTCATCAACATAGATAGAAATAAATAAATATTTTGCGAGGATGTAGCTCGAAGGTAGAATGCCCCTGGGTTCAATCCCCAGTACCACACACAAAAAGAACAAAATAGCCGGGCGTGGTGGCGCACGCTTGTAATCCCAGCATTCGGGAGGCTGAGACCGGAGGATCCGGGTTCGCGGCCAGCCTCAGCTACCTAGTGAGGCACTCAGCAACTTAGTGAGACTCGGTTTCAAAATAAAGAGTAAAAAATAGGGCTGGGGGTGTAGCTCAAAGGTAGAACGCCTCTGAGTTCAATCTCCAGTACTGCAAAAAAAAAAAAAAAAAAAAAAAAAAAAAAAAAAAAAAAAAAAAAAAAAAAAAAAAAAAAAAAAAAAAAAAAAAAAAAAAAAAAAAAAAAAAAGAACAAAATAAAACAAAAACAAACAAACAAAAAACATGTAGTTACTCACCATTCCTCCACACAAAAGCAAAAATGAAAACAAAATTTCAAATCATTTGAGAAACAATAGTTTAGTAAATAAGTTTAGTGTTACTTAAAAAAAAATCTTAGCCAGGCGTGGTGATGCATGCTCGTAATTCCAGTACTTGGGAGGCTGAGACAGGAGGATCACAGGTTCACAGCCAGCATCAGCTACTTAGTGAGGCCCTCTGTGACTCAGTGAGACCCTGTTTCAAAATAAAAAATTAAATAAATCTGGGGGTGTAGCTTGGAGTAGAATGCCCCTGTGTTCAATCCCAGTACTGAAAAAAAAAAATCTTTGCTAGATATGGTGGTATACAACTGTAATCCCAATATTTGGGAGGCTAGACAGGAGGATTGCAGGTTCAAGATCAGCATCAGCAATATAGTGGGACTCTCAGCAGTCTAGCAAGACCCTATTTAAAAACAAAAAATAAGAAGGGCTGGGGGTGTACCTCAGATGTAGAATGCTCCTGGATTCTATCCCCTGTACTATCCGCCCCCCCCAAAAAAAAAGGTCTTTGAAGAACTTTAATATATTTGATTTGAATTAATTCCTATGACAATTCTAGGACAGTTGCTTCCTAATTGTGTTTCCCAGGAAACAGGTCATTCTCATGGAGAAATTTATAAAACAGAGTAAAGGCTGGAAAACTATGTAGCAAAGGGTATTTATGTTATGTTATATAGCTATGTAGTTGCTTCATCTTCTTAATTTGCCATATCAACATCCTCACTCTGCTCACTGGTTAGAAATCCTAGACTGTTTTTGCTGTATTCAGAGTTGAACCTGATCCCTCCCATTACCCTAGCCTTAACACTTATTACCATATCTCTGCGAAAAGGCTTATCTATCATTTTTACAAGTCTCAGAATATGAGGATTGAACCCAGGATCATTCTACTTCCAAGCTACATCCCCAGCCCTTTTTTACTTTTTCTTTTGAAACAAGATCTCCGTAGGTTGCTGAGAATGTCACTAAGTTTCTGAGGCTGATCTCCAACCTGTGATCCTCCTGTCTCAGCCTCCCAAGAACTGGGGTTACAGGTGTGCGCCACCACTCCTGGCTCAAATGTTCTTTAATGGGGGGGGGGGGTAAGGAATGGGAAGGATCTAGTTCTCTTACTTTGTTATCTTCAAAAATCAGAACCATTCAAATAATCTGCCTTGCTTTCCTTTCATCTTCACCTAATATACTCTGACCTAGTTTCCAAAATTGTTTTCAGGTAGCCAAGCATGGTGGCCCAAGCCTGTAATCCCAGTACTTGGGAGGTTGAGACAAGGAGGATCCCAACCTTAACAATTTAGGCCCTCTGCAAGTTATTTAGAACTTGTTTCAAAATAATAGATAAAACAGGACTGAAGGTGTAGCTCAGAGGTAGAACATCCCTGGATTCAATCCCCAGTACCACAAAATAATAAGACAAAATAGGGTTGGGGTATAGCTCAGAAGTAGAACATCCTTGGGTTCAATCCCCAGTAACACACACACACACACACACACACACACACACACACACACTCCCTTCTGGAACTTAGATGACACCACTTTGGTGAATGCCAGCAACAAAAGTTTTTTAGAAGTCAATAAGAGTAACAGGCGTGATGGCACATGCCTGTAATCCCAGTACTTGAGAAGCTGACACAGGAAGATCGCAGGTTTGAGGACAGCCTCAGCAAGTAGTGAGATTCTCCTCAACTCAGTGAGACTCTGTTTCAAAATAAAAATTAAAGCTGGGCATAGTGACACACATGAGACAGGAAGATCACAGGTTTAAACCCAAATTCTCGGCAACTTAGCGAGGCTCTCAGCAACCTAGTTAAATGCTATTTCCAAATAAAAAAATAAAATCGGGCTAGGGTTGTAGATTGAATGTAGAATGCCTCTGGGTTCCATCCCTAGTACCAAAACAAAAACAAAATTAAAATTAAAAATTGGGCTGGGGGTGTGGCTTGGAGGTAAAATGCCCCTGGATTTGATCCCTAGTAACACACACACACACACACACACACACACACACACACACACACACACGGATAAAATTGCCAGATCATCAAATTGAATGACAATTTTTTCTTTCTTTCTTTTTTTTTTTTTTTTTTTTGGTGGTAATAGAGATTGAACACAGGAATATTCTACCTCTAAATTACACTTTAGCTCTATTCTATTTTTTATTTCAAAACAGGGTCTCACAAAGTTACTGAGGCTGGCCACAAACCTACAATCCTCTTATCTCAGCATCCAAAGTACTGGAATTACAGGCATGAGATACCAGGCCAGGCTCACAGTCTCTTTTGAAGCTCTCTAACTACTTTAAAATTACAATAAACTGGTGTGGTAGTGCACATCTGGAATCCCAGTACTTGGAAGGCTGAGACAGTAGGATCACAGGTTTGAAGACAATCTTAGCAAATAGTGAGATTTTCTCCAGCTTTACCGAGACTCTGTTTCAAAGCAAAAAACTAAAATTGAGCTGAAGGTGTAGCTTGGAGGTAGAATGCCCCTGGGTTCAATACTCAGTACCACCCAAAAATAAAAAATAAAAAATCATACTAGGCGGGGCATGGTAGCACACACTTGTAATCCCAGTACTTGGGAGGCTGAGAATGGAGGATCCAGATTCCAGGCCAGTCTCAGCTACTTAGTGAGGCCCTCCGCAATTTAGTGATACCCTGTTTCAAAATAAAGAATAAGAAATGGAGCTAGGGGTGTAGCTCAGAGATAGAATGCCCCTGGGTTCAATCTCTAGTACTGCAAAAAAAAAAAAAAAAAAAAAAATCATACTAGGCTTGCAGTTCTGTTTGAATTCTATCTCATGTTATCTTACCTATCTTCTTATCTTAAGCAAGATAGAACACATATTTTACATATAAAATAAGGCAGGCCACTGCCAGCTCTTATCTGTTTCTATGGAAGAGCCAGAAAACACATACATTGCAGTGAGATATGCACTATAAAGAGTGGTGGTAGTGCTAGGCTATAATCTCAGTACTCCAGAGACTGAGATAGGAAGATTGCATTTAAAGGGACCTTGTCTCAAAAAACAAAATAGGACTAGTAATGTAGCTCAGAGGTAGAACACTCCTGGGTTCAATCCAAATACCCCCCCCCCCCACAAACAGAGTGGGTAAGTGGGGGAGGGGTTACGTATGAAATAGCCTTATGAGAGACTCTTCCTAGAAATGTTTCTCATCTTAGTATGTGAGTTATTTGTGGATAGAGCCTAATAAGCTAATTTTTAATTTTTTACATTTTATTTATTTATTTATTTATTTATTTTGTGGTATTGGGGATTGAACCCAGGGGCATTCCATCTCCAAGTTACGCCCGGCTTTATACATTTTTATTTCCTCTCTGCAACAACCAGGAGAGTTAGGTTTTATACTCCCCAATAAAAGAGGCCCAAAGAACTAATCCCAGTGGCTGCCTCAAGATTCAGACTTAGATGGGCTTCATTTTTTTTTTTTTTTTTTTTTTTTGGTACTGAGGATTGAACTCAGAGGCATTCTACCTCCAAGCTACACTTGCAGCCCGATTTTATGTCTTATTTGGAAACTGGGTCTCACTAGGTTACTGAGAGCCTTGCTAAATGGCCGAGGTTGACTTTGAACCTGCGACCCTCCTCTCTCAGCCTCCCAAATACTGGGATTACAAGCGTGCGCCACCACACCTGGTTAGATGGACTTCATTTCTAAAGCCAAATTTTCCTCTCTAAGGTCACTCACTGCCTCAGAGAAAACAAAGTCCCAAAGGCAAATTCATTTAAATCTCAAAAGTCAAAAAATAAAGAGGAAAAAAGGAATGATTGCCTGAAGGCATTCTATCAGGGGATATACCAAGATCACACGCGGGGCCAGTATTTGGCCTTGGCTGGGCCGCTGTTTCCTCTCCGCCCGCGACACCTGCCCCCACCCGCACGGTGCGAGCCAAGGCTAAGCGCCGAGGTGCAAGGTTCAGGCTTCTCCCGAAGAGGAAATGCCGGCACTTTTGAATGAATGAGCACGGAGACGAATTGGGTTTCCCCTGCCACCGCCATCCTCCTGCCATCAAGACACTTCGGGTCCCCCAGCGTAGCTACCACTGGCCCGCCGGCCCCGGCAGGGTCGGCCAAGCTCGGGGCGCGACAGACACTGACCCCCGGCGGCCCGGCCGCGCACTCAGTCTCGGGATAACTCCTCCAAGCCGGGTTTCGGGCGGTCTTCCCGCCAGGAGTCCGTGGGGCTTCCAGGTTCAAGAGTACCCGGGCAGGTGGAGGAGGGGGCCGGGAAGAGCCCGGCGCGGAGCCCGCGCAGAGGGGACCGCCGGCTCGGAGCGCACCTCCCTCTTCTGGGGGCCGGCGCGCGGGGCGGGGCGGGGCGGGACCGCAGACGCCCCCGCCTGGCTGGGCACAGGGCCGCCCCAATGGGAGTCGGAGCCGGGCAGCGGCTGCGCCCGGTCCCGGCGCCGCGCTCGGCCGCGGAGGAGGCGGCCCGGCCCGGGCATCGGCGGCGCAGGGCCGGTGGAGGGGAGGCCGAGCCTGCCGAGCTGGCGCCCGGCGGGGCCATGGTGCCCGGCGCCTGGGCAGGGGCTGCGGGGCCCGGCCTCCTGGCCCTGCTGCTGGCGCTCTGCGCGCCGCCCGGGCTGCAGGCGGAGGAGCCGGGTGAGTGCGGCGCGGGAGGGCGGGCCGGGAGGGACCCCGCGCGGGAGGAAGTGGGGTTGCCGCCGCCCGCACGGCTGGGGCTGGCGCTGCCAGGCCGCGGCCAGGGGAAATAAGTGACTGCGTTCCGGATCGCCCCCCACCGAACGAGAAAGTCAACTTGGCGCCTCTCCACTTTCTCTGTGCGCGTTCTCGCAGCCGTGATCACTTAGTTCCCAGACTTTCTGACTGCCGGTCGGGTGAAAAGTGACCTGGCTTTAGGGGAGGGTCGTGTGCCGGGTCGGTGCTCTCCAGCCTCCTTTTGACAAAGCTGCTCTGCGGCTGGGCGGCCGCTTCTCCCCGCGCAGCGCTGCAATCCTAGCGCGGATGGCTGTCGGCTGGGACCGGATGGTTGGGGGGTGTTGTCCCGAGGTTGGCCGGGAAGCAGGCGGCCAGCCAGTGCCGCCACCACCTCAGCACGAGAGTCCTGCTTGCGACCCAAGGTGGCTTGGAGACTTCTAGGGTATTTGAGGGAGTCGTCTGTCGACCAGGCTACTTTTTCTCGAACCAGGTCCTTGGCTTTGAGTCGGACCTAATTAATGCACAACCGAATTTACCTCTGCCTGTCCACCAGATTAAACCAAAACACTGGTTATCAGCCCCAGGTGGCTCTGCTTCCTCACTGGGCCAACTTTCTGCAAATTTTTCAACTTTAGTCTTTCCCCTTTCCTCCTCTGCTTCTGCCCCTAGATAACTGAGGTCAGTTAACAGCAGCGAGTCTGTGCAGAATCTTTGACAGCTCCCCCCACCATTGTGCTTTTTGGTAAAACAAGGTTCAAAGTTAACCAAATGCAGGCATTTTTTTCACTGAACCATGCAAAAGTTATACCCTGGGACTTTGATTCTTAGGATGTTGGCAGTGGCTTCTAAGTTTATTTACATACCAATTTGTTAGAAATACCCTGAAGTTACTTTGTTGAGTCACTAGCACAATACTAACTAGCATATGGTAAAATTGTAATAAATATGTTCATTAAATATATAGTTTCATTAAATATATGGATTTTTTTTTTTTTTTTTTTTGCGGTACTGGGGATTGAACCCAGGAGCATTCTACCTCTGAGCTCCACCCCCAGACCTATTTTTTTTTTAATTTATTTTGAAACAGGGTCTCACTAAGTTGTGGAGAGCCTCACTATGTAGCTGAGGCTGGCCGCGCACCCGGACCCTCTGGGTCTCAGCCTCCCAAACGCTGGGATTACAAACGTGCGCCACCACGCCCGGCAAATATATGGATTTTTATAATGGTTGTTTAAAATATTTAAATTTTTTTTCTTAAGCCACTGTTTCAAAATGCACCTTTAGTACTGTACATCTGTGCATCTAACAGTGTATTTCTGCACTAATCTGACCAAAGCTGTTGCTTGTCTTTCTATGAAGTTTCAGATTTTCTATGGTCATCCATGCTGTTACCTGGACACTTTGTAGAGCAGTTCTCTGAGGAGTGTGATTGATTGTTTAGATTAGTGTGTGTGTGTGTGTGTGTGTGTGTGTGTGTGTGTGTCTGTGTTGCTGGAGATTGAACCCAGGGGCATTCTACTTCCAAGTTATACCTCCAGCCCTATTTTAATTAACTATTATTATTATTATTATTATTATTATTATTATTATTATTATTATTATTATTGAAAATGGGGTCTCACTAAGTTGCTGAGAGCCTCACCAAGTTGCTGAGGTTGGCTTCAAACCTGAGGTTCTCCTATTCTAGCCTTCCCAGTGCTAGGATTACGGGTGTGCATCATCATGCCTGGCAGATTGCTTAGATTTGTGTGTGTGTGTATGTGTGTGAGAGAGAGAGAGAGAGAGAGTTACTGGGGATTGAACCCAGGGACATTCTACCTCTGAGATATACCCTCAGCCCTATTTTTATTTTTTATTTGGCAACAGTCTCACTAAATTACTGAGGCTGGCTTCGAACCTATGATCCTCTTTTCTCAGCCTCTTGAAGTACTAGGATTATAGGTTGGTGCCACCACATACTGCTAGATTCTTACTGAGCTTCACATTTGAGACTTTATTGTCAGAGAAAATTAACATTTGAGCTTTTGCAAAACATCTTATATATTTAGGATGTTTTTTAAAAGGCCAATAAAGAAGCCGGGTTTGAGCCCAGGGTGGTGGCACACGCTTGTAATCCCAATACTTGGGAGGCTGAGACGGGAGGATCCGGGTTCACAGCAAGCCTCAGCTACTTAGTGAGGCCCTCTGAAACTTAATGAGACCCTGTTTCAAAATGAAGAATAAAAAATAGGGCTGGGGGTGTAGCTCAGAAGTAGAATGCCACTTGATTCAATCCCCAGTACCACAAAAACAGAAGCCTGGTGTGATGGCGCATTCTTGTGATCCCAGTATTTGGGAGTCTGAGATAGGAGGATGGCAGTTTGCAGCTTAGCCTCAGCAATTTATTGAGGCCCTCTGCACATTAGTGAGACCCTGTTTCAAAATAAATAAATGAGATGGCTGGGCATGGTGGCACATGCTTGTAATCCCAGTACTTGGGAGGCTGAGACAGGAGGATCACAGGTTCGAAGCCAGCCTCAGCTACTTAGTGAGGCCCTTCACAATTTAGTGAGAACCTGTTTCCAAATAAAGAATGAAAAATAGGGCTGGGGGTATAGCTCAAAGGTAGAATACCCCTGGGTTCAATCCCTAGTACTGAAAAATAAATAAATAAATTGAGGTTGGGGGTGTAACTCAGAGATAGAATGCCCTGGGTTCAATCCCCAGTAACACACACACACACACACACACACACACACACACACACACACACACACGCATACACTAAACAATAAAGAAGCAAGTAGTCAGCCGGTGTGGTGGCACACGCTTGTAATCCCAGCATTCGGGAGGCTGAGACCAGAGGATCCGGGTTCTCGGCCAGCCTCAGCTACCTAGTGAGGCACTCCGCAACTTAGGGAGACCCTGTTTCAAAATAAAGAATAAAAAATAGGGCTGGGGGTATAGCTCAGAGGTAGAATGCCCCTGAGTTCAATCCCCAGTACCACACACACACAAAAAAGTAGTCAATCACACAAAAGTAAAGCCTATCTAGGAGTGGTGTCTCAAGCCTATAATTGCAGTACTTGAGGGAGGCTGAGACAGGAGAATTGAAGGTTCGCTGCCAGCCTCAGCAGTTTAACAGAGACACTCTGCACCTTAGTGATATTTCAGCAGGGTGTGGTGACACATGCTTGTAATCCCAGCATTTGGGAGGCTGAGACCAGAGGATCCGGGTTCGCAGCCAGCCTCAGCTACCTAGTGAGGCACTCCGCAACTTAGTGAGACCCTGTTTCAAAATAAAGAATACAAATAGGTCTGGGGGTATAGCTTGGAGGTAGAATGTCCCTGAGTTCAATCCCCAGTACAGCAAAAAAAAATCATTTCAAAATAATAAAATAGGACTGGGGCTTTAGCTCAAAGGTAGAAAGCTCCTGGATACCCTTAGGTTCAATCCCTAGGGGAAAAAAAAAGTAAAGCTTAGACTTGGGACATTTACTGGGGGAAAGAAAAGAAAACTCCAGTGCTGATAATTCTTGAGTGAAAAGACAATAATCTTTTTTTTTTTTTTTTTTTTTTTTTTGGTGGTACTAGAGATTGAACCTAGGAGCATTCTACTTCTGAGCTATACCTCACTTCAGCCCTATTTTATTTTTATTTTGAAACAGTGTCCCATTAGGTTGATGAGAGTCTACTACTTGCTGAGGCTCTCCTTGAACCTGTGATTCTCCTATCTCAGCCTCCCAAGTACTGGAATTACAGGTGTGCCCCCACCAGGCCCAGCATAATCAGTGATTTTTTTTTTTTTTTTTTATAGTACTGGGATTGAACACAGGGGCATTCTACCTCTGAGCTACACCCCCAGCCCTATTTTTTATTCTTTATTTTGAAACGGGGTCTCACTAAGTTGTGGAGGGCCTCGCTAAGTAGCTGAAGCTGGCCACGAACCCAGATCCTCCTGTCTCAGCCTCCCAAGTACTAGGATTACAAGCGTGCACCACCATGCCCAGCTTATAATCAGTGATTTTTAAAGATTTCTCACATCTGTGGTTTTCCTAACACACTTGGTCATGTATTTTTCAAGCATTCATAAATGCAAGCATGTCCACCTATTTCAGGTGGCCATTGGTCATTTGTATTTGGTCAGACAGGGGGTTTGCTGATATCTGATGTTTTAGCTGAGTGGCTTTAAAAAAGTAAGTACAAGTTTATTCTGGCACCTTCTGCACCCATGTGAGCACTCCCTCCAGGCTTTCCCTGATCTTATCTGCCCAGGAGAAAGTGGGAGATTCCACCATTCCCACAGACTGCCAGTTCCTGAGAACAGTGATGGGGACTGTCTTCTTTGTCTTTCTAGCATCTGATAAAGGGATTCAATAAATATTTCTTGAGTTGAGCTGAACAATCTCATTGTGTCCAGGAGATATTTTCAAACCATTTCCTAATTAGTGGAAACTAAGTAATAAAGAGCCTACTGACGTCCTTTATGAAGGTACATCTGCAGCTTCCACTAATTAACTTGATTTATCGGACCCAGCTAGCTTTCTTGGCATGTGTACTTCTGCATGGAAGGGTGCCTTTTAAATGGAAATGCCACAGAAAGGAAGGAACTGGCCTGAAAAACAGTATCTACTGTATCTGTTGGCTCCAGCAGACATAATTTGCAACACTCAGAAACATTAAGTTATACACTTATATCTCAGAAACGAACTTATGTTAAATATTTTGGAAAACAAATCAAAGGATATTATTAAAGCAGGATTTGAATGACAATGTCCTATACTGTATTAACTTTTTATCTCATAATTTGAAACTTTAAACTATGTGGTACTGAATTAGACTTGGACATCATACTGGGCAAAACACATGGAAACAAATAAGACATCTGACATAAGGAGTTATGTTTTTATTTCTTATTAATTAATTTTTTTGTGTGTGGTACTGGGGATTGAACCCAGGGGCATTTTACCTCTGCACTACACCTCTAGCCCTTTTTGTTTTTTTGTTTTGAAACAGGGCTTCGCTAGGTTGCTGAGAGTCTCACTAAGTTGCTGAGGCTGGCCACGAACCTTCAATCCTCCTGTCTTAGCCTCCAAATACTAGAATTACAGATGTAAATCCCTACACCTGGCATTTTAATTTTTATCATTTTATTTTATTTATTTGTGGTACTGGGGATCGAACCTAGGGCATTCTACCCGCCCCCGAGCTACACCCCCAGACCTATTTTGTTTTAATTTTGAAACAATGTCTCACTAAGTTGCAGAAGGTTTAGCTAAATTGTTGGGGCTGGCTGTGGACCTGTGATCCTCCTGTCTCAGCCTCCCAGGTACTGGGATTACAGGGGTGTGCCACCACATGGGGCTGGTCAGTCTTGCTCTGATTATCCATGTGGCTTACTTCTCCTTTTGTCTTGTTCAGATGTTGCCTTTTCTAGGAGAACTTTGCTAATCACCAGGAACACTCTCTTCAATCCCAGACTCCGATGTTCTATTTCTTTCCTTTTTTTCCCTAGAGCACTTTACTAGAAACAAACTTTGTCTAGAAACAATGTATCACTTGCATTTTAGTTTGTCTTTCTCACTCTTACAGTATAAGGTCTGTGAGGTTTGTGCCTTGACAGCATGTTTGGGTGTTCAGTAGGGCTAGGTACTCAGTGAGGAAGGGGTGAGAAGGCCTAAGCACAGTCCCTGCCCAGACCATCATGAGTGTTGATAATCAAAATCTGGACTCAGTAAAGTAATGAGATTATGTGTCTAATTCAACTGTTGTTTGCAAGTAAAAAGTCTGAAATTATAGATTTCAAATAGAGAAACTCACTGTGATATATGAGAAGTTGCATGTGGGATGAAAAGAAAACTATTGCCAAAATTTTAGATTTTTCCACTAGACTGTGAAGTAATTTTGCCCTTTTGCAAAAGATGTCATCTCCCAGATGTTTAGTCTTTGCTTTGTATATATTTTAATAAATAGTTGCTTGCCTTGTGGGGTGGGGGAAATCTATTTGACGGGGAAAAAAACAAACAAACAAAAATGATGATTTCTAACCCAATGTGGACATGAAATTATGGCTGTGAGCGCTGGCGTGCTGAACCCAGAACCAACTGCCAAGCTGGTCTTTTAGTGAGAGTCGATGGTGTGTATGTTTGGAGGGTGAGGAGGGATGGGAGGGGCTCAGGGGGGTTCTCTTAAATCCATTAGAGCAGAAATGAGACACAGCCTTTTTTTTTTTTTTTTTTCCTGTAGATTGAACCCAGAGGCATTCTACCTCTCAGCTACATCCCTAGTCCTATTTATTTTTTATTTGGAAACAAGGTCTAAGTTGCTAAGGCTGGTTCCAAACCTGCTATCCTCCTGTCTCAGCTTCCCAAGTACTGGGATTATAAGCATGTGCCACCATGTTCCGCTCCTATTTTATTTTATATTTTTGGAAACAGGGTCTTGCTTAGTTGCTGAATCTGGCTTTGAACCTGCAATTCTCCAGTCTCAGCCTCTTAAGAACTGTGATCACAGACGTGGCCACCAACCCTGGCGAGACAGAGCCTCTTAGGTCATCACTAGCACGGGGTCCAGGGCCTGGTAGACAGCAGGCTCCCAGGGCTCCTCCCTGAGTCAGCAGTAACACTTCCTGAGTCAGCCTGGCTCACAGTCATGCTGTGGCTGAGGTTTGAAAGGAGGAGGTGAAGGGTGATATTTACTAAGTTGTTGTCAACAGAAATTGTATATAGGACTACTATTATAAAGCTTCAGAAAACACTGGTCATGTAGTCAAGAAGATAACTAAGGGTTGAGAATCACTGGGATTCATTTCCGGTGAAAGCCAGAAAGCAACTTGGAGCTCAGTGCTGGCAGTTGTGAGGGTAGTGCAACAGGAGACACACTGATCTGGACCCCAGAGGTTTAGCGCCCCCGGGGCCTGTTTCACCTCCAGGATAATTGGGACAGTATTTAGGCATTCATGACATTGGCACCATGGTAAGCCATGCTGTCATATAGGTACATACTGTATACTGTCTATTGTCTATTTGTTTTCATTAAATATTAGACACAGAATTATTTATAAAATATCTGTAAGATTTAAAGAACAATAATACCTGAGAACCCAGTCTTCCAGATAGTCTGTATGTGCTTTTATTTGAGGGATGATATGTTTATTTTTATTTATTAAAATTTTCAATGAGCATATGTTAATTATACAGGTGTACATGCTTTTATAGTCTATTTTTTCCAACCTAACATCTTATTAAAAATTTCTTTTTTTTTTTTTTTGCGGTACTGGGGATTGAACTCAGGGGCATTCTACCTCCAAGCTATACCCCCAGCCCTATTTTTTATTCTTTATTTTGAAACAGGGTCTCACTAAGTTGCGGAGTGCCTCAATAGGTAGCTGAGGCTGGCCGTGAACCCAGATCCTCCAGTCTCAGCCTCCCGAATGCTGGGATTACAAGCGTGCACCACCACGCCCGGCTTATTAAAAGTTTCTAACCATATTATTGGGAAAATTCCACACTGATACTTATTATTAGAATTTACCTTTAGCTGGGCATAGTGGTGTATACCTGTAATCCCAGTCTTTGAGAGGCTGAGATAGGAGGATTGCAGGTTCAGGGACAGCCTCTGCTTTTTTTTTTTTTTTTTTTTTGGTGGTGGTAGTGGGGATGGATCTACCTCTGGGCTACACCCCCAGCCCTATTGTTTATTCTTTATTTTGAAACAGGGTCTCACTGAATTGCAGAGGGTCTCACTAAGTAGGTGAGGCTGGCTGTGAACCTGCAATCCTCCTGTCTCAGCCTCCCAAGTACTGGGATTACAAGCATGGGCCACCAAGCCCAGCTCAGCCTCAGCAATTTAGTGAGACACTCAGCAACAATTTATCCAAACTCTGTTCAAAAAATAAAGTGGGACATGATAACATGATGGTGCACCCTATATTCTAGTACTTGGGAGGCTGAGATAGGATTGCATGCAGGTTTGAAGCCAGCCTCAGGAATGTAGTGAGACTTTCAGCAACCTAGCGAGACTGTGCTTCAAAACAAAAAACAAAAAGGGCTGGGGTTATAGTTCAGAGGCAGAATGCCCCTGGGTTCAACCCCCAGTAACACACACACACACACACACACACACACACACACACACACACACACACACTTTAGTTAAAAGCAAGCATTTATTTCAAAGTCATTTATGGCTACTGAGGAATACCCAATAACAAAGTGGCATTTTTGTACTGACTGACATATCTGCTGTGAGTCTTGTCAAGATTTTTGTCTTTGCATTATTCAAATAACCCTTCCTTGCATAGGAAATCAGGGGTAATTTGCTTATTCATACTTTGAGAAAAAATATGTCTTTTAAGTGTTTTAAGCATCTGAAAGATAATACCTTTTTTTTTTCTTTTCTTTTTTGCAGCACTGGGGATTGAACTCAGGGGCATTCTACCTCCGAGCTATACCCCCAGCCCTATTTTTTATTCTTTATTTTGAAACAGGGTCTCACTAAGTTGTGGAGTACCTCACTAGGTAGCTCAGGCTGGCCAAGAACCCGGATCCTCCAGTCTCAGCCTCCCAAATGCTGGGATTACAAGTGTGCGCCACCACGCCCGGCTACAGGGTAATCCCTTTTAAATATGATTCTTAATTTATTTAAAGGAGTCAAACTTGTCAAATATCAGACTATCTGGAGTTTATTTGTATTGAGAACCACATTTGATTTTCTATTCAGCATTTTCTAACTCAAATTATAATCATAGCTGGTTGTGGTGGCGAATGCTTGTAATCTCAGTACATAGGAGGCTGAGACAGGAGGATTGCAGGTTTGCAGTCAGCTTCAGCAACTTGTGAGGCCCTCTGCAACTTAGTGAAACCCTGTTTCAAAAATAAATAAATAAAATAGGGCTGGGGGTATAGCTTGGAGGTAGAGTGCCCCAGGTTCAATTCCTAGTGACACACACACACATACACACACACACACACACATACTGTAATCACTATTATAGCCCTTTTATCCAATGACCACCACATTTTCATCTCACTAAGAGGAAAAGAACAGTCTTTGTTTTCTTTCATCTCAAAATGAAAACGCTTGCAAGTTTTATTATATGATTCCATTTTGTAATCGAGCATGTGTAGTGGATGTGCCTAAAAGTTGTGTGTAAATTATTTTTTATTAAGCACTCCATTTTTTTTTTTTTTTTTTTTTGTACTTGGGATGGAACCTGGGGGCATTCTACCTCTGAGCTACACCCCCAGCCCTATTTTTTTATTCTTTATTTCTTTATTTATTTTTTTAAACAACAAAAATTTATTTCTCACAATTCTGGAGGCTAGAAGTCCAAGGTCAAGGTGCTGGCAGGGTAGTTTTCATTCTTCTCTTGGCTTATAGACAGTTGCCATCTTGCTGTGTGTTCACATGACATATTCCTTAGGTGAGTGAGGAGATAAAGCAAACTTTACTGTCTTATAAGAACACTGATCCTATTGAATCAGGATTTGTTTGTTTATTTGTTTGTTTTTGGTACTGGAGAATGAATCTAGGGGTGCTTTACCACTGAGCTACATCCCCAGCACCTTTTTTTTTTTTTATGTTTTTGATCTTTATTTTCTTTTTTTTTTTATTCTTTATTTTGGAACAGGGTCTTACTAAGTTGCAGAGGGCCTCACTAAGCAGCTGAGGCTGGCTTCGAACCCGGATCCTCCAGTCTCAGCCTCCCAAATGCTGGGATTATAAGCGTTCTCCACCATGCCTGGCTAAGCACTATATTCTTGAAAAAGAGAAAGAAAGAAAAAAAAAAAAAGAACTTTATTTCATTGTTATTTCTGACAAATAACAAGACAAAAGGTTACTGAAAGTTGACATTCAAGCTGGGTGTCATGGCACATACCTGTAATTCTAGTATTTGGGAGGCCAAAACAGGAGAATCGTAGGTTTGAGGGCAGCCTCAGCAATTTACTGAAACCCTGTTTCAAAATAAGAATAAAATAGGACTGGGGGTGTAGCTTAGAGGTAGAGCACACCCCTGGGTTTAATCCTCAGTACCAAAAATAAAAACAAAAAAATTCGAAGTCCAGTTAAATTTGAATTCCCAGTGCACAAAATTTCCTACAGGGAAAATAGGGAAGCATCTCTGTCATTGAATTTTTATTTTTATTTTTTGTAGTATTGGGGATTGAACCCAGGGGCATTCTACCTCTGAGCTACACCCCCAGCCCTATTTTTTATTCTTTATTTTGAAACAAGGTCTCACTAAGTTGCAGAGGGTCTCACTAAGTAGCTGAGGCTGGCTGTGAACCTATGATCCTCCTGTCTCAGCCTCCCAAGTACTGGGATTACAAGTGTGTGCCACCACACTTGGGTTGTCATTGAATTTTTAAATGGCTGAGTGGACTCAATTCAGCTTTTTTATTGCATCTCACAAAAACAAGTTCACCTCAGTTTGAAACATGGCTGATTTCAGCCCAGAGGAGAAAACTGTGGAGACTCAATAGCCCTTGGGACCACTGGAACATGAGATCCACACATTGAATTGCTCCTGCTTCAAGGACTTCAGAAGGAAGTTGCTTATTTTGAGAATAATGTAGAAAGCTGTGATTTGCCAATGGAATTAGGAGACGGCCTGATTTTGTAGACAGAGAAATGGCCCTGTCCCTGCTGTCATTGCTAGCCCAGAGGAGTCGAAAAGTCTTTTGAAACTTCAAAGTCTTTTTTTTTTTTTTTTTTTTTTTGGTATTAGGAATTGAACTCAGGGAAATTCTACCTCTAGTTATACTCCTAACCCTTTTTTTTAAATTTTGAAGTGAGGTCTTGCTAGGTTACTGAGGCTGACCTCCAATCTGCAACCCTCCTGTCTTAGCTTCCCATCAAAGTCTATTAATACACTAAAAATTTGTGAAAGACTTCATGGCATCTCTTTTCTTAAATATTTCACTTGACCCAGGTGTGGTGGTGCACACCTGTAATTCCAGTACTTGGGAAACCAAGACAGGAGGATCACAGGTTCAAGATCAGCCTCAGCAACTTAGCAAGACCCTGTTTCAAAAGTAAAATAAATAAGCTGGGCATGGTAGCACACGCTTGTAATCCCAGTACTTGGCTTGGGAGGCTGAGACAGGAGGATTGCAGGTTCATGGCCAGCCTCAGCAACATAGTGAGGCCCTGTTTCAAAACAAAGAATCAAAAACAGGCTGGGGGTGTAGCTCAGAGGTAGAATGCCCCTGGATTCAACTCCTAGTACCGCCTCCCCCCCACAAAGTAACATAAATAAATAGATAGATAAATAAATAAATGGAATACCCCTGGTTTCTAATCCCCAGTACTGCCAAAAACTAAATAAATAAGATGGGTGGATCAGGCTAAAGTGTTGTTAGAGTTCCTTTGCATCTTAGAGCCTCGACCTCAACTTCTTCCCACACAGAATATAGAGTGGGGGGGACATGAGGTGAGAAGGATGTTATAAACCTCACTTGTGTTGTGTTGGAAGTGTCCTCTCTTATGCAATATGGGGTACACACTTTGATGTTTAGGATATTTCTTTGTATATGTATATCTGTATATGTGTATATGTATGTATATATATATGTGAAATATTTTGTAATCAGTTTTAAACTATTAACATCATCTATGAAATATTATGAAGATTAAGATAATATGAAGTCCTTAGAATATTGTGTTACTTTTTAAATAAATGCAATACTTTCATTATTAACTTATGATTTTTCCCCTATTCTACTTTTTGTTTCTTATTTTGAAACTATGTGAAAGTGAAAATACATATTTGTGAAAGAGAAATGTTTGCAGTTTTAATTTCTATAATTGAGGTTAACCTGGTACTTAGGAATATTGTGTTTTCTGGACTCCAGACAGACAAAAAAGTCAATGTCACTACTACAACTTTATCTGAATATCGGTGATGTCCACATTTAATATAAAACCAAGGTTAAAAAAAAACAGCATGTTTCAGAGACAGGAAAGATTTCTCAATTTATCTTTAACTCAAGCATCAGCAGTTTGGACATTGCATCAACATCCTGACATTATTAGTAAAGGTCAGTGGCCACTTTTCTTTGACTTCCTTATTCAGAGCATTTATTCAACGTAGATTGTCTTTGACTTATTTTACTGTATAAACAAGTTTTTTTTTCTATTTAAATTTTCATCTGTGAAATGAATAAACTTTTAACCAATGTGTCCGATTTGTTGACAGTGTCCCCAAAGCACTTGTAACTTAGTAACAGCAGTGGGAAAAGTCTTGCTTTTGGATATCAAATCACATGATACAATTTCAGTATCATTTTTGGAACTCTAAAGGCTAAAGTCCCCTTCTCCACACTGAATCTTTAATCCCAGAAGCCCTATTACTGGATCTCTTTGTGTGTCCCACTCCTGAGAGCCTGGTCCAAAAGTTCACCAGTGTGTTCCACAGAATGCAGCTCCCAGGAGAAGCCCCAGGAGGCAAGAGTTCCCTGGGAAACACTGCAAGCTGCAGCACCCCCCCGCCCCCCACTTAGAGCTTCACTGTGCATGCCTAGGGCTTGGAGATGTCCTGTGGTGAGGGAAAAGGGACTATAGGCTCATCCACCTCGCAGTGTGTGTGTGTGTGTGTGTGTGTGTGTGTGTGTGTGTGTGTGTGTGTTACTAAGGACTGAACCCAGGGGCTTTCTACCTCCAAGCTATACCCACAGTCCTATTTTATTTAGTTTTTATTTTGAAACAGGGTCTCTCTAAGTTGCCCAGGCTGGCCTTAAACCTTGAGCCCCCTGTCTCTGCTTGCATAATGCCTAGCTACCGTGCAGTTTTGGGGAGGGAATGATGGCATGATCCCCTTATAAACCTCCCAAGGACTAGTACCACTAGTACCAGAGGTACTAGTGCTTTTTTTTTTTTTTTTGGTATTGGGGATTGAGCCAGTGGCATTCTTCCTCTAAGCTACACCCCCACCCTCACCCTTTTTAAAATATCTTATTTGGAAATAGGGTTCACTAAGTTGCTGAGAGCCTCACTAAGTTGCCAAGCTGGCTTAGAACCTGCAATCCTCCTGTCTCAGCCTCCCAAGTACTGGGATTACAAGCGTGTGCCACCCTGCCCAACTGGTACTAGTGCTTTTGGCTAACCTGGTATAGCAGTAAATGGATATTAGATAAATAATGGAGAATGCATTCTAATTCAACTTTCTCAGCAGTTTAAAGCATTGAACTCACACAACTTCATTTATCTTTACCACACCCAGTTGAGAGCAGTTATTTTAAAGATGAGGAAAATTGATAACATGCAAAATGGATAACTTTTTAAGATCATACAGCCAATGAGTGATGGAATTTGGGCAAAGTCAGCCAATTTAAAGCAATATTCTTGATAAATTAGTATGTGTAATATGTTTAAACACTAATAGCAATTTAAAATACATTAAATTCTTAGCCGGGCATGGTGGCGCATGCTTGTAATCCCAGCATTTGGGAGGCTGAGTCGGGAGGATCTGGGTTCGTGGCCAGCCTCAGCTACCTAGTGAGGCACTCTGCAACTTAGTGAGACCCTGTTTCAAAATAAAGAATAAAAAATAGGGCTGGGGATATAGCTCGGAGGTCAAATGACCCTGAGTTCAATCCCCAGTACGGCAAATAAATAAATAAATAAATAAATAAATAAATAAATAAATAAAATACATTAAATTCTTACTATATAGTTAGTTATCTTTGTGCTCTATTTTTTTTGTTGTTTGCTTTTTTTTTTTTTGTACTGGGGATTGAACCCAGGGTATTTTACCTCTAGGTTATGCCCCCAGCCCTATTTTATTTTTTATTTGGAAACAGTGTTGTTGCTGAGAGCCTCACTAAATTGTTGAGGCTAGCTTCATGCCTGTGGTTTTCCTGTCTCAGCCTCCCAAATACCGGGATTACAGGTGTGCACCACCACACCCAGCTCATTTTTACCTTTTCAGAGGAAGTCATGAGACTGGAGAGAGACGGAAGCTGCAGCATTTTCACTGATTTTACTTATAGCACCTTAAAGAATAACACTGAATTAGGTCTTGAGATTTTTTTTTCCCCAGTAGGTATAAATTCTAAAGATATTTAATATCTTTTTCTTTTTCTTTTTTTGTGGTGCTAGAGATAAAACCCAGAGGCATGCTATCTCCAAGTTACACCCCCAGCCTTATTTTATTTTTTACTTGGAAACAGGGTCTTGCTAAATTGCTAAGGGTAGCTTCATCTCAGCCTCCCAAGTACTGGGATTACAGGCATGCACCACCATGCCCAGCTCTTTAATATCTTAGCATGGAAATTAAGTTGGTATGGTGGTGCATGCTTGTAATCCCAGTACTCAGGAGGCTGAAACAGAAGGATCACATGTTCGCAGCCAGCCTTAGCTACTTAGTGAGGCCCTCTGCAACTTAGTGAGACCTTGTTTCAAAATAAAGAATAAAAAAAAGGGGCGGGGCTGAGAGTATATTTTGGAGGTAGAATGCCCCTGGGTTCAATCCTCAGTACTGACAGAAAAAAAAAAAAAAAAGAAAGAAATTATTGATGTCTTTATATACTGATAGAAGTAATCACATATTACGTAGGGAGACACTGGTAGGACAATTCATTCATTTGCATACATTCAAACTGATATATATTTGTACTGGGGATTGAATTCAGGGGTGTTCTACCTCTGAACTACACCCTAGCTCTTTTTATTTTTTATTTATAGGGTCTCACTAAATTTCTAAGGTTAGCCTTGGACTCGATCCTTGCTCTGGTTTTTTCAGTGATACTTTGAGCTGATGGGAAACTTGGGGTTGAGAGTTTCCATGGAAAGACTTTTAACAAAAGTTTTTTGTGTTTCTGTTTTACTTTGGAATGTTTCATTTGTCTTTCAAATGTCTTTCATCTGTTGAGGCAAAATTATCACCTTCATTAGATCATTAGTCACATCATTAGCATCTGTTTTATGCCTCCTGAGAAGAATATTGAGATTACTCAACAGTTCCACAGAACTTGGTTTCTGGCCTATAGCTGTGACTTCTTTCAGCATAGTAGTAATATAATCCATTTTTTCTTTCAGGAAAACTAAAGATTTTTGAGTAATTGTTCTATTTTATGATCACACTTTTATTTACCATTTTATTCTTATGTAGCCACTTAGGCCTTTCTGCCTTTTTTTTTTTTCATTTTTTCTGGCAACACATGAAGTGTAAAGTTAAGCACAATCTGAAAAAAAGCAAGCCAGGCATGGTGGTGCACTGCTGTAATCCCAGTATCTGGGAAACTGAGACAGGATCGCAGATTCTAGGCCAGCCTCAGCAACTTAGTGAGACTGTTTCAAAATAAAAAATACAAAGGCTGGGGGTGTAGAATAAAAGTAGAATGTCCCTGAGTTCAATCCTCAGTACCAAAAATAAAAATAAAAAAGTTTGTAAGGGTATGTCTGACACCAGTTGGAGTGGCTCATGCTTGTAATTCCCGTACTTGAGAAATTGGTCCAGGAGGATCACAGGTTGGAGACCGGCCTCAGCAACTTAGTGAGACTCTCAGTAACCTAGCCAGACCCTGTTTCCAAATTAACAATACAAAAAGGGATGAGGAAGGCCAGGCATGGTGGTGCACACTTGTAATCCCAGCATTTGGGAGGCTGAGACCAGAGGAACCGGGTTGGCGGCCAGCCTCAGCTACCTAGTGAGGCCCTCCGCAACTTAGTGAGACCCTGTTTCAAAATAAAGAATTAAAAAAATAGGGCTGGGGGTATAGCTCAGAGGTGGAATGCCCTGAGTTCAATTCCCAGTACCGTTAAAAAAAAAAAAAAAAAAAAGGGACGAGGGTATAACTTGTAGATAGAATGGCTCTGGGTTTAATCCCTAGTAACACACACACACACACACACACACACACACACACACACACACACACACACACACAGTATAGCCGAGTATGGCTGACTATGGAATTAGTGATATCTTGGGAAATCTGTCTTACCGTCAGACAAAGAGCCCTGTAATAATTGCAAGCTCGCCTTTGTGGTTGAAAAGATTGTAGTCATCAAGAACTCACTTGATCTTAGACAGGGTAAGAAATTTTCTCACGCCCACACGCAATGATCGGTGTGTGTTAGGACCTGTTGTAACTTGAATATGAGAAGAGCAAAGATGCAGCTGTAATGAAGTCCTGTTTCTATAAATGCTTTCACTCTCGTGATACCTTAGAGCACTCTCTCCCAAAGCGCTGGCTGGAACCTATTCGTGAGCAATGAAATCCATTTCATAGGCACAACGAGTATGCTTTCAATAAGTAATGCAATGGAAGCAAATAGGAAATATGACAGCATACTGCATATAATAAAAGAATTGTATCATTAAACTTCTATATGCTGTCTATGCATGCATGTGTCTATGTACACACTGGGTTATGATGAAAACCTATGTTCTGACTGGTTATCATCAGAAAATTTCATGGCTAGTTTCTTACTGTGGGGACTAATTAATAATCCCAAAATAATTTTTGCAATATTCATTGTGTTCCACCCAAGTAATTTTCTTTTCTTTTTTTTTTTTTTTTTGCGGTACTGGGGATTGAACTCAGGGGCGTCTACCCTCGAGCTATATCCCCAGCCCTATTTTTTATTCTTTATTTTGAAACCAGGTCTCACTAAGTGCAGAATGCCTCACTAGGTAGCTGAGACTGGCCACGAACCCGGATCCTCTGGTTCAGCCTCCCAAATGCTGGGATTACAAGCATGTGCCACCACGCCCGGCCACCCAAGTAATTTTCTACAAGTGCAACTCAGTAAAAGTTTTCTTTTAAATCCCCAGTCATACCTTCTGGTGTTGCAGAACCAAGTCCATACTAGGTATATCTTATTTTGGTTCTCTGTTAGAGGAACATGATTTCTTATCAAAAGGAAATAGTCTTTTAAGGAAGTTATTGTTTTCCTTTCTTGGTGGGTGGAATTAGAGTAGACTAAATAAAGGGCTGGCTCATGCAGACAGCATCTAGGATTCATTCTAAGCTTATTTAGAAAATACTGTATATATATATATATATCAATACCTCCTAAATAGCCCATGTTAATAGGGAGAGGCATATCCATTCACTTTAGGCATTTGAAGAATAGCTTTTGAGCCTATGTCTCTGTCTTTTTACTTGTTACTTTACTTTCAAGAATTACATGTGAGCCGGGCATGGTGGCACACGATTGTAATCCCAGTACTTGGGAGGCTGAGACAGGAGGATCACAGGTTCAAGGACATCCTCAGTAAATGGTGAGACTCTCATTAACCTATCAAGACCCTGTATCAAATAAAAATAAAAATATGTCTAGGGGTATAGCTCAGAGGTAGAATACTTCTGGGTCCAAGTTTCAATACCAGTGAATGAATGAATTACTAGTGAATGTCTCTCATGACTGTGAGCTCCTTGAAGTAAGAACACATTATGCTAAATTCCTAGGTATTTGCTGCATGTATTTTTAATGACAGTTTGAGCATATTGGTTTATGGAGACCTTTTCCTGCCTGTATTATAAGTCTAATGGGGAAAGTAGCTTTAATTGTTACAAAGAATAATTTGGTTTTTGTTTGTTTGTTTTAGTACTGGGAATTGAACACAGGGGCATTCTGCCTCTGAGCTACATCTCCAGCCCTTTTTTTTTTTTTTTTTTTTTTTTTTTTTTTTTTTTTTTTGCAGTACTGGGGATTGAAGGACATTCTACCTCCGAGCTATACCCCTAGCCCTATTTTTTATTCTTTATTTTGAAACCGGGTCTCACTAAGTTGCGGAGTGCCTCACTAGGTAGCTGAGGCTGGCCTCGAACCCTGATCCTCCAGTCTCAGCCTCCCAAATTACAAGTGTGCGTGCGCCACCACACCCGGCTTCCATCCCTTTTAATTATTTTATTTTATTTTTGTGGTACTGGGAATTAAATCCAGGGGCATTCTACCTCTGAGCTACTCCAACAGTCCTTTTTTTTTTTTTTTTTTTTTTTATTTTGAAACAAGGTCTCACTAAGTTGCAGAGGACCTCACTAAGTAGCTGAGACTGGTCTCAAACCTGTATCCTCCTGTCTCAGCCTCCCAAGTACAAGCCTGCACCACCATGCCAGCTAATTTTTTATTTTTGAAACAGGCTTCTCTGTTTCAAAATGACTCTAGGTTACTGAGAGTCTTGCTAGATTGCTGAGGTTGTCCTTCAACCTTTGATCCTCTGGTCTCTGCCTCCCAAGTACTACTACTACAAGCATGCACCACTACGCCCTGCTGGTATGTTTAATTATATTATTTTTCTGATTTAGATGCATTCATATTGTAGAAAATTTAGAAGATAAATGTATACATAAGATAAAAATCACCTGTAAACTCATACCCTAGAAATTTATTACATATCTATGTATGTATTCTATTGTTTTAAAATGAAATATTCTAAAACATGACTGCCTTCCTTAATATCACATTGCTTGGAGATAGAGTTTGACTATTTTTTTTTTTTTTTTGATTGAACCCAGGGGCATTCTATCTCCGAGCTACACCCCTAGTCCTATTTTTGTATTTTTTATTTTATTTTATTTTATTTTATTTTTTTGCAGTACTGGGGATTGAACTCAGGGGCATTCTACCTCCAAGCTATACCCCCAGCCCTATTTTTTATTCTTTATTTTGGAACCGAGTCTCACCAAGTTGCGGAATGCCTCACTAGGTAGCTGAGGCTGGCCGCGAACCCGGATCCTCCGGTCTCAGCCTCCCGAATGCTGGGATTACAAGCCTGTGCCACCACGCCCGGCTCTGTATTCTTTATTTTGAAACAGGTTCTCACTAAGTAGCTGAGGCTGACGGAGAACCCAGATCCTCTGGTCTCAGCCTCCCAAGTACTGGGATTATAAGTGTGTGTCACCACGCCCAGCTTTGAGTTTGACTATTTTCTTTTCTTTTCTTTTGCGGTACTGGGGTTTGAACTCAGGGACATTCTACCTCCGAGCTACACCCCCCAGTCCTATTTTTTATTCTTTATTTTGAAACAGGGTCTCACTAAGGTAGCTGAGGCTGGCCTCAAACCCGGATCCTCTGGTCTCAGCCAACCAAATGCTGGGATTACAAGTGTACGACACCATGCCCAGCTTTGAGTTTGACTATTTTCTAATGATTGCTTCCAAATGTTCAGAGTCAAAACACTTAAATTCTGTGTACAGATCATTTTGAGAGTTCTAAAATATTTGAGTACTTGAGTGCTAATGCCACATATCCAGTCTTACTTTTATGAGTCTTACTTTTTAAGGAGGTGGTTGATCAGCCTCTTGGACCAGCCGCAAAGGCCAGAACTTCCATCCATCATGGAAGATTGGGTGAAATATTTTATAGTGGAGCAGAGCTTTCAGTCTAGGGAGAGAAGGAAATGATACAGAGTTTAGTCACCATGTGTTTTGGCAATTAAATTATAGTTCAAAGGAAGGAAAAGATAAACATTGTGTAGTAGTTGTTTTGAAGAGTAGACAGTTCCCTGTGGCAAAACTTCCTACTTCCCTCTCCCCCAGCTGCTTTGATGTTCCGTAGGTGGCAGTTTCATCTAGCTGTTGCTGCTGTGTCCTGAGGTATCATTGTGGCTTTCTGTTCAACCTTCTCCTCCCAACCCTGCACGGAGTTTTATCCTAAAACTATGGTGGAGTTTTTTTTTCCCCTTCAACAATTGACTTTCATTACTTTTAATGTATAGTTTCTTCGGCACTATGAATGTTCATCAGGCGCTACAGCAGCCATCAGTATTTCACCAGATCTTTTCATTTTTCCTGCTTCTTTCCTTTTTGCTAAGTATTTTTAGGCAAATCCTCGACCTCATGTAATTTCAACCCTATGTAAGTCAGTAGGCATTCATAAAAATGTCATTTTTCTTTTTTTCTTGGCACTGGGGATTGAACCCAGGGGCATTCTACTTTCCAGCTACACCCCAAATCCTGTTTATTTTTTATTTTGAGGCAGAGTATCACTAAGTGGTCGAGAGTCTTGCTAAGTCGCTAAGACTGGCCTTGAACCTGAGGTCCTCCTATTTTAGCTGTCTAGATGTGCCACCACATCCGGCAGCATTCTTCTTACCTAACTTCAATACCATTATTACAACTAATAAAAGTAATAAAAATTCCTTGATAATTATTTAATACCTCAGTTATCTTTTTTAAAGGGTATGTATGTATGGTACTAGGGATTGAAACCAGAGGCCTTGTACCTCTGGGTTACACCCTCAGCTCTTTTTTAAAACATTTTTTTTTGAATCAGGGTCTTGCTAGGTTGCTGTGAGTTTGGCTATGTTGCCAAGGCCATCTTGGAACCTGCGATCCTCCAGTCTCTACCTCCCAAGTACTGGGATTACAGGCATGCCCCACCATGCCTAGTTTAACTTCTTTTTTTTTTTTTTTTTTTGGTGCTGGGGATTGAACCCAGGGGCTTTCTGCCTCTGAGCTACACCTCCAGCCCTTTTTATTTTTATTTTATTTTATTTATTTAATTAATTTATTTATTTATTTATTTTTGTGGTACTGAGGATGAAACCCAGGGGCCTTCTACCTCTGAGCTACACTTTCAGCTTGATTTTTTTTTTATTCTTTATTTTGGAACAGGGTCTTACTAAGTTTCAGAGGGCCTCACTAAGTAGCTGAGGCTGGCCACGGACCCAGATCCCCCTGTCTTAGCCTCCCAAGTACTGGAATTACAAACGTGCACCACCATGCCTGGCTATTTTTATTTTATTTTGAAACAGCATCTCACTAAATTGCTGAGGTTGGCTTCTAACCTGTGATTTTTTTTGTCTCAACCTTCCAAGTACAGAGATTACAAGTGTGTACCACCACACCTGTTATTTTTTTCTTTCTTTTTTTTTTTTTTGCGGTACTGGGGATGGAACCTGGGGGCATTCGACCTCTGAGCTACAGCCCCAGCCGCCCCCCCCCTTTTTTTTTTCTTTCAGTACTGGAGTTTGAACCCAGGGGATTCTACCTTCGAACTACACCCCAGCCCTATTTTTTATTCTTTATTTTGAAACAGGGTCTCACTAAGTTTCAGAGTGCCTCATTAGGTAGCTGAGGCTGGCCTCAAACCCCGATCCTCTGGTCTCAGCCTCCCAAATGCTGGGATTACAAGCATGCGCCACCACATCTGGCTATTTTTTGTTTTTGTTTTTGTTTTTTTTGTGGTGGTACTGGGGATTGAGCCTAGGGGCATTCTACCTCTGAGCTACATCCTCAACCCTATTTTATTTTTATTTTGAAGCAGGGTCTTACTAGGTCAATGAAGTCTCACTACTTGCTGAGGCTGTCCTTGAACCTGTGACCTCTCTGTCTCAGCCTCTCAAGTACTGGGATTATAAGTGTGTGCCACCATGCCCGGCTCATACCCATGTTTATAGCTATACGATTCACAATAGCCAAATTATGGAACCAACCTTGGTGTCCATCAACAGACGAATGGGTGACAAAGACATGGTATTTATTTACAATGGAATTTTACTCAGCCATGAAGAATAACAAAATTGTGTCATTTGCAGGGAAATGGCTAGAACTAGAGAATATTATGCTGAGATCAGCCAGTCTCAGAAAATCAAGGGTTGAATGTTTTCTCTCCTATGTGGAAGCCAGAGAGAAAAATAGGAAATGAAAGAGACTTTTGATAACAGAGGAGAGTGACTGGTAGGGTGGTGGGAAGGGACTGGGGGAGTAAGGTGGGGAGGAGAAAGGGAAGAACTGATGAAAAGAGCAGTTGAAATTATGCTGTGCCCATGTGTGAAGGCATGGCTACCCATCTCACTATTGTGTGGGGAGGGGTGGGTAGCTAGATTGGACCCAGTGGAAATCATATCCAGACCTCTGTGCTTATCCATTTGTATGAATTTGAACCTAAGATGTACAATTAAAGTGCACCAATAAAAGTATGAAAAAATAGAGTGAATTTTTCACTTCTGAGGATAGTGGGCTTTTTAAAAAATTGGGATCCCACAGTTCCTTTGTGATGCGGGTCTTTGGCAGAACAAAGACTGGTGGGGTTTCGTTCTGATAGTTACCACCAAGGCTCAGATCCCAGGCCAAGTCATGGAGGGAATGCCAAAGACAGACGTGCCACGTGGCACTTTTACTCTTTAGAGTAAAAGTGGCTGGAAAGAAGTATAATTACAGGATCAAATGAAAATGGCACCCTGGGATTTTCCTTTGTCATGACATGTAGCTCTTTAAAAAGTGAAATATAGAATACAATAATCATATGTAGGTTGATTCACATAATTGTTCCTCATTTTATATAAAGCTGTGTTTTCTTTTTCTTTTCTTTTTTGTGGTACTAGGGATAGGGATTAAACCCAGGTGCATTCTACCTCTGAGCTACACACCTACATACCAAAGCTTTTTTC
>PVLC010005992.1:0-20336 GCA_004027655.1 Graphiurus murinus
GGTACCGGGGATTGAACTCAGGGGCATTCTACCTCCGAGCTACGCCCCCAGCCCTATTTTTTATTCTTTATTTTGAAACCGAGTCTCACTAAGTTGCGGAGTGCCTCACTAGGTAGCTGAGGCTGGCCGTGAACCCGGATCCTCCGGTCTCAGCCTCCCGAATGCTGGGATTACAAGCGTGCGCCACCACGCCCGGCTTGCAAATGGGATTCTTTGGTTAATAATTAGGCATCCTGTATGCCAATGGATCACTGATTTTCACAGCCATCTGACTTACATTCTTTGTTTAACATCTCCTCGATGATGCAGATCTTGCTACATGCTGGACTATTCTAAATCTCACATCTTATTGTCATCTGTGAAGTCAATCTGAGTAGCTGCAGCCTGGAGTTTTAGAGAGACTGATATAAGACCTGTATTGAGTAAACACTCAATACATAGAAATTGTTTTTAGTATTATAATTAGCATATGCTTGCTATTCTCGTATTAAGTCTATTTGGGCTTAACTTTTGATGCAACTTACCAGAGGCCATAAAAAATAGCCGTGTCAGTGCTTTTTCTACACAGCAGAGTTGACTCTCTTGAGGACATGAGCCATGTCTTCTGTACCTGGTAAGATAAAGGATCTTGGAGATCATGAGACAGCTAGCACTATAGCTAGCACATAGTAGGCTTTCAGTTAATTGAAGGATCTGGTTCCACCTTAGAGTGGTGCTGTGACTCCCCAGACCCTTCTTCACTTGAAAAACATGCTCATTTATATTTAATAGTTTTTTTTGTGTGTGTGTGTGTGCACTAGGACTGTAATAGTTTGTGTGTGTGTGTGTGTGTGTGTGTGCACTAGGACTGTCCTTCCACATTTTATTGCCTCTGGTTAAGAAAACCAGGGTTCTTAGAAGCCAGGGAACAAGACAAAGGCACCAGGCTCAGAGAAGCTGCTGCCATTAATGGTCTTAGATACAGGAAAATGCATGGCATGATGGGGTTAGGGGGGAGGAGATGACAGACCCTGCTAGCTGCAGAGGAGTATGCTGGGACAGGGTTTTTATTTGATTTTTTTTATTGCATGCCAAATTGCATCCATTAATTAGGAGGTAAGCAATTAGTTGTTCGTTGTTGGACTCTAATGGGAAAATATAAGCATGGTAAATACAGAGATGTTGAGTAAAACCTTCAACTTAGAGAAGGAGTAGGGTGAGTTTAGCTGACTGATAAATGTGATTCCAAATAATGGAGAGAGAGAGGAGGATGGTTGAAAGTACAACATTGCTAAGCATGAGGAGTTAGAGGAGGTACCAGCAAGATAACGGTATGAGGAGAAGCTGACAACACCTTACAGAAGGTGGGTACAGAAAAGCCACAGCTGGAGTGAGTGAGGATGAAGTGACAGCGTGGCACCTTCCACTCTCTCAGTCCACTGTCATCCACGGTGGAGACCAAGGAGCTAAAAACGAGGGCGAGAGTAGCGGAATCTGCCCAACATCCTCAGCCTGTACAGGTGAAGCAGCTCTTCCCCTTTCTCATCCACATCCACATCTTCTGAACACTACTCCAAGCCACTGCAATGCTTAGCTGAACTATGAAAAAGAAAAAGAAAAAAAACCAAGATGGGCTCATATGTAAATGGATCAGGAGGATCCAGAAGGGTTGGTGGAGAAGGAAATCTTCCCCTTTAACTGTGTTGGCAGACAGCTCAGCATCTGGTCCACTTTTCATCCACAGACGAATGGAATATGGAATTTTGGTACATACATATAATGGAATTCTACTCCATCCATAAGGAAGAACAAAATTATGTCAATTGCTTGAAGATGGATGTTATTACAAAATGCTATGCTAAGTGAGATCTGCCAGCCCACAGAAGGTGAAGGGTCATCTGTTTTCTCCCATGGGTAGAAGCTAGGGGGAAATTGGGATACAAGAAGGAATCCAGATAAAGGAAGAGAAACCTCAGCAGAGGGGGCTGGGGGAGCGAGGTTGGCAGAGAGGGAGATTTGAGGAAGGAAATACTTCAATGACTCTGTACACATACACAATTCTCAATGCCAACCTCAATATCATGCACAAGGAAAGGGAGGAAGTAGGGTGGGTTCTAAGAAAGAGATCATCAAGTGCTGAGTACAGGCAAGTCCTTATCACTCTGAACTCCATTATGATGCGGGATTACAATGCATTCACTAAAGTATGTTTCGAAAATACACTAGTTGTGTTATCAGAGAGGAGAAAGCTCGAAATAAAGGGCAAATCTTCGATCCATGCTCTTTGTGATTATTTAAATACCACTTCCACTTCCTGTGCGAGCCCCGAGCTTTCTCTCCTTCAGTTTCCTTTACTTTACTTTCTGTGACCCTCCTTCTCTCTGGTGGATGTCCCTGCACACCCACGCCTCTCCAGCCCTGCCTTCTGCTGCTGCCTTCTGGCCCTCCTGCTACATCCACCCCTGCCTGTCCCCAGGGGGAGGATGATTGCTGACACTGGGGATCACCAGAGGACCACCCAACAGGTTGCCAATGTGTTGGCCTCTGAGCGCATCTCTCTGCCCTTGGCAAGAGTGGGCAGAGGCTCGGGGAGACAGAGCAGAGCGGGGTGCGAGGACAGAACGGTGACAGTTGCCGGAGCCCACCAGGGCCAGCAGGAGGGAAATGTTAGGCTGCCATTTCTGGATGCTGCAGAGCATATGGAGAGCTGGGCTTGTTGTCAGCAGCCCAGATCGAGCTGTGCCATCTCGGCAGCTTTATTGTGGTTCCAAAGAAAGTGTTGCAGTGAACTCTTTTACCTGTGATTGTCAGAGGAAATGCCTCACATACTGGTCCTGTGGTTTCCCATATTTCTAAATATATGTCAGAGTGTTATTCTTAAAGGCTACCTCATGGTCTTTTGGGGGGAACTGAACCTTATAATTTATCTATTGAAACCTGAATTTGGAACAGTTAGTGTGTTTCCATTTTATTAACCAATTCTAAACAGGGCTTGGGTGAACATCATTTTGTGTGTTGGGGGATATCAGGGATGGAACCCAGTGGCATTCTACCTTTGAGCTACACTCCCAACCCTTTTTAAATTCTTTGGTTTTGAAACAGGGTCTTGCTAGTTTTGCTGAGTTGCTGAGGCTTGCCTCAAACCTGTGATTCTCCTGTCTCAGCCTCCTCAGAAGTGATATTACAGGCATGCACCACCACACCGACCTGGTGAACATCATTTTACACACATTTTGTACATTTTATTCAACTACTTTGTGGGCAGAATAATTGCCATAGCACAGTATATTTGCTGCATGAGTTTCTAGGACTTTTGACACATCAGTTGGTCCCTAGAATATTTATACCAATTGTAATGGTTTATGTTTAAAATGTCCCACTAGCCCTCATGGAAGCAAGGTAGCAATGTTGAAAGTGAGGCTTAGTTGCTAAGAAGGGAACCCTGGAGATGTGGCCTTGGAGATTATATAAGGTCTGTCCTCCCTCTGCTTCCACCCTCCACAATGTAAGAGCTGAGCTTTCTGCGCTCTCTCTCTCTCTCTCTCTCTCTCTCTCTCTCTCTCTCTCTCTCTCACTGATTCACACCCCTATATTTTGAGCTCCACAGACACTGGCTTCACATGGACTGAACCCCTAAATCTCCAAAAACTGTGAGCAAGTAAACCTCCTTCCTCTAAGTTCTGTGGTCAGTCTTTCTATGTTATAGCAGTAGGAATGTTGACCAAGACAGAAATCAGTGCCAGAGAAGTGAGGTTGCTGCTATACCTACTGACCTTTTTTTTTTTTTTTGAGTCCTTGAAACTGCTTTGTGAGAGGAAGTTGGAAGGGACAGAATGTGGTTAGAAAGATGGAGGGTGGAGACTGTGCTCAAGAGATTTTGGAGGGCAAAGAGGACTCCATAGGGAAATGGATATGTTACATTCTGGCTAAGCACTTATTGTCATTTTGCCTGTGTGCTGAAACTCTGTGTGAGGTTGAATTTAAAGATGATTGAGTAGTTAAGCTGATGGAGGAAATCTCAAAACAGCAATGTATACAACTGTTTTATGGATATTGATGTCCATATTCATTGAATTGTACACTGAATTTTGGGAGCGTCAAATAAGGCAGATAGACTTTATAGATTTGCAATTTGGCCAGAAAGGCTTGTATAAAACTGGGGCACCAGAGAGATGATGTTGTAGAAGGAAGTAAGATGGATGAAAGGAAGAAGGAAGTGAGAGCAGCAATGAAAAAGGGCTTGACTATCTTTCCTGCTGATGGTTGATCTCAGTGCTCATGTAATGCTGGCTTTGTTGAACAAAAAAAGAGGGTCATGGAGGATTCCTCCTTGACCTTCAAAGAAAGGCATAAGATGCTAAACAATGTGTGGCAGGGTTGGAATCTCTGCAAGCAGGCTCAGATGGGGTAGTTTGTGAAGTTGTGAGGGTGAAGCCAAGGTTATAAGAAAAATCTCTGAAATTTTGAATTCCAGAAACATGGAATGGCTGTGAGGAATGTCTACAAACTGTGAGTCATAGAGACAGGTCAAATGAGCCAGCATGCCACCCATTGCAATCAACCAGGCTGTAGGGGCAGGGCTGCTAAGGCTCATTGGAGATCACATCTCACTACCATATGCCCTGGCTGCCAAAAGTAGAGCTGCAGGATCAAATACTTGCCTTGCTGGATTTCAATACTATTTTGATGCTATTCTTTCTTTCTATGACCCTATTCCTCTTTCTTGAAATGCAATTTTTTACTCTATGCCATGGTACCTTGAATGTATGTAAATTGCTGCTTTTTGGTTTTCAAGGGCTTCCAGTGAAGAGTTTACTTTGAACCTCAGAGGAGATTCTGAACTTTTAAGTGATGCTAGAACTGTTAAGACTATGGGAACTCTTGGACATGGACTAAATGTACTTTGCATTGTGAGGTGCCCACAAGGTCTAGGGGGGCAGGAGTAAAGTGTAATGGTTGGGATTTAAAATGTCCCCCAAGCCCACATGGAAACAAAGTAGAAATGTTGAAAGTGCGGTTTGGTTGCTAAGGAAGGGTCCCTGGGAGTGTGGTTTTAGCAATTATATAAGGTCTTCTTCCCCTTTTTTTCTCTGTTTCCATCCTCCAGATGTGAGAGCTGAGCTTTCTACTATCTCTTCACTTCCTGCCACCATGCCTTGAACTCTGTGGACATTGGCCTCATGCGGACCGAACCCCCAAATCTCCAAAAAATGTGATCAAATAAATCTTCCTTCCTCCAAGTTTTGTGGTCAGTCATTTTGGAATATATCAGCGAGAATATTGGCTAATAAACAAACCAATACCTCATACCTTCTATGTGACAGACCATAAAACTGAGGTATAGTATCTCATTTATGTGTGTATGTATGTTCTGTACAAGAATATATTACATTATCTAATGTACCTTTATTTACTTCATATTTTAGAAGGATTCATGTTAGATAATGATTCACTAACTATAGGACAAAGTAAATATTTTTGGGAGTCCAGAAATGTGTTCTTAGATTTGCTGCAGGGAATATGCAGATTCCCTCTAACTTATATTCTTGTAGGGAACATATTCTGATAGACAAACTCCACAGTGTAGGAATGTTATTCCTGGGTACTAGGATCTTAGGGCTTTGGCTTGTTTTAGGGGACAGGTATTGACATTATTTTCTGTTATTTTTACAATGGGCATTTACTATTTGTGTAATTGGAAATTTAATTATCTTGTTCCTGCTAAGATGATATGAGAGAATATAATACCTAATTAATATATACCTGTTTTTCTCTTTTTTAGAATGATGGACTATGAGGATTGTAAGGGTCTGAAAATCTGGGTAGTCTCCATTGACAAGCTGATATGGAAATTGAGTCTTGGGAAATGACCTGGATTGCTTATGTTTAGGAAGCTAGCTCCTGGCAGAACTAGGGGCTAGAATCCAGTAAGTTCTCCTCTTTTTGTTTATTGAACATTTTAAAAATACTCTTCTTTCTTTATAAAATATCTAAGGTACATTTACTTACTTCATATTTAGAAGGATTCATATTAGATAATGACTAACTAACTATAGGACAAAGTAAATATTTTTGGAAGTCCAGAAACATGGTCTTAGATTTGCTGAAGGGAATATGAATATTCCCTCTAACTTAATAAACTATTTGGTAATAAAAGCTATAAAATGATTATCAAGAAAGAATCATAATATAGACCACTGTATCTTTACTCCTAGTGCTGCTTATTCTATTCTTTACCTCATTTTCTTTTTAATTTTTCTAGATTTTTTCTGTGCTTTGCTACTTATCACCATTTTTAAATGAAAGCTTCCAATTGTCCATGGGTGGCAGTCATTTTAGACCAGAGACAACTGTCTTCAAGTCTGCAGGATCCTCAAGTAAGTCACTGTATCATTTAGTGGGAGTGGGAGTGGGTTAAATTGCTGCTTCTTGGGAGGGCAGATATGTGAGCAGGGAAAACTCTAACTTTGCGGGCACCCCCACTTGATACACGGAGCTGTCAAACTAAAGAAGTTGAATCAAGATGTTAGTAGGAGAAATGCTGGTACTGAATTCTGCAGTGCCAGTGTTGCTAACCATTTGGAAAGCAGATGCCCGAGACTGGACTCTATTTTAATTCAAACCATAAAAATGACTTGAGAGTCTATTGAATTCACTGGACTTGCATATAACTAGAAAATATAGTCACATCCTGAAAATATAAGTACTTCCATTTTATTTATTTTTGTTTTCTTTTTTTGGTGATGATGGTACTAGGGATTGAACCCAGGGGCATTCTACTTCCAAGATACACCCCCAGCCCTTTTTATTTTTTATTTTGAAACAGGGTTTCACTAAGTTGCTGAGGGTCTCACTAAGTCGCTAAGGTTAGCCTCGAACCTGTGATCCTCTTGCCTCAGCCTCTCAAGTACTAGGATTAAGGGCATATGCCAAAATACCCAGCCACAGTGTCTTTAAAATTGACATTTGTTCCCCAAAATGGAGAGTTTGAGCCTAGTCCTTTCTCTTCATGTGTTATTTACCTGGATTGTGAGAACTGGCACCTGAGCGTTTGACCAGTTCAGTTCACCTGTGACCCTAGAGGTACTGTGTCATCAGACGGGCAGGGTAGGGACAGTGGTTACAGGGCTTTTCCAATATGGAATGCACTTTTCTTTGTAATGAAACATTAACTACATAGATGGGAATTTATCTCCATTGAATTATATAAAATTTTCCTTTCTACATAAAATGTTATATACACAATATGTACAAAATACATATACAAATACATATACATAGTTGTTGTGTAATATATAAATACTTAAAATAAATACATGACACATGCATTTATAATAAGTGTAATATAAATAATAATGGAAACAGTTTATATATATATATATATATATATATATATATATATATATATATGTATATGGCAGGCATGGTAGCACATGCCTGTAATCACAGTACTTGGGAGGCTGAGACAGGAGGATCACAGGTTCGAGGACAGCCTCAGCAGGCAGTGAGACTCTTATCAATCTAGCAAGAACCCAGCCTCAGCAACTTAGCAAAGCTTTCAGTAACCTAGTGAGACCCTGTTTCCAAATAAGGAATAAAATTGAGCTAGGGGTGTAGCTTGTAGGTAGAATGCCTCTGGGTTTGATCCCCAGAACCAAAAATAAATAAATAAATAAATAAATAAATATGAAAATAAAAATAAAAAGGGTTAATTCAGGGGTAGACTGCCCCTAGGTTCAATTGTCAGTACCAAAAAAAACCCCATATATCAAATATGTAGAATACATATGCAACATATATTTAATATATATATAAAATATATAAATATAATTATCTAGAGAGCTTCTAATACAGCAGCTTCCTAAAAAATCATTGTAATATAATAAAAGGAGACTAGACAATGAAAGTTTTTCTTTCTTGTAGTTGATATAGTTTGGAAAATGCTACTGAGAATTTTTTGAAAGTCATTTTTTAAAAATCAGTAGACACTCCACAGATCCCTGTCTTTGAAAGCTCTCCCCATCTCCCCTGTTCCCTCTTTGTTCCCCATCCTGGGCCTGATTGCTCAGTTATCACCTTCAAGGGAAGAGCTAGGTCACCCTGAAAAGGCGTTAATCTCCCAGTGTCCTCCCTGACACCTTATTGACAGCTCGAGTCAGGGTGGCCTAGTTTGACTTTGGTGAATCTGACTTGTCAAAATTCCTTTTTCAACTTTATATTCATTTTAAAAATAAGGCCTCTGCAATTTTCCAGGCAGGATATGTAATGATAACTATTTTGAATGACCTAGTATAGTTGTACGATTAACTGGCTCCCATTCCTAGGAGACATTCTGCATGGATACACACACACACACACACACACACACACACACACACACACACACACACACACATATATCAGTATGAATGGGTTATAGACAGCCATAGCCATCTCACAGAGAAGCTAGCTGCTCTACCCGTTGAGGATTTTAGTATTATTTACTGGGATTTTTCGACTGCTGGGGGATGAAGGCAATCAACTCTGATTCTCCATCATCCTCTTGCAGTGCTGGGCCTGAGGATCAGAACCCTCTCAGTCATCAGGTGCTGATTTATTGTCTGACTGTGAGATGAATCTATGGTGTGAGCAGCAATGCTGAGCCTGCAGGGGAAACAAAGATATGTGTGGCAAAAGCCCTGATATGTGCAACCTCCTAGAGCTCATGCTTGCTATCCCAGCTCCCCTGGTGTTTGCCCGGACAACTGTGTTTTACACAGGTTTTGTAAGTTGGCTAAAATGTTTAAACTTGACATGAAATGACATGAAAATAGGGATTACAGGAGAGAGGGAAATCTGTATTATAGGCACCAGGAATTTCACCTCCAACTTTTAATTCACTCGTTCTAGGGTGGCATGCACGTCTCCCCAGGCTGACAGGCAGTGTTCTAGTATAGCTTTTTTTCCCCATGTTCGAAGCCAGCCTAGGCAACATAGACCCTATATTAAAATAACATTTTAAGAAGGGGCTGGAGGGGTAACTCAGTGGCACAATGCTTGCCTAGCATGCACTAGGCCCTGAGTTCAACCCCCAATACCACTCACTCTTACACCTAAAGCCACCCAGGGGGAGGCAGTCATGGTGAGAACTAGACCATGGGTCAGCAGGTGGTGAGGTATGATGCTAGGCCATGCAACTTGGCTAGACTAACCAGGAGAGAGATAGCACATCAGGCACACAATAAGGGAACATTTAATAAGGGGATGCACATTGAGCTTGGACCCTTTAATGGCCAACCATGGGACAAGGATATTTTATAGGTAGAGGACAAAGATTTAGAAGCTAAAACCTTAATTCATGTTTGGGCTGGGCAGGTCCATTGGATGACCAGCAGCTTGGTTTCCTGGCACTGAGTGGGTGGGTTCCAAGGTTGTGCAACTTTTAGTATTAAACCCATCAGCCTGGAATGTTGATCATGCTTAGCAAGGCCAGAATGAGGAGGGCTGTGGCCAGGCTGAGGAGTTGGCCACAGCCCTTCAGTGGCAAATGCTATTGGTTTAAATGAAGGGAGGCACTGGGTGTGGTGGAGCATGCCTGTAATCCCAGTACTTGAGAGGCAGAGACGGGAGGATGGCAGGTTGGAGGAACAGCGTACTGAGACTCTCATCAACTTAGTGAGACCCTGCTTCAAAAATAATAATAAAATAGGGCTGAGATGTGGCTCAGTGGTAGAATGCCTCTGGGTTCAATTACCAGTACCACACTAAACAAACAAACAAATACATACATAAACAAATAAGTAAATATATAAATGGGAAAATAAGCCCCACAGGAAGCTTGCAATCTAGCTGTTGAAGTTAAGATTAATGAATTCAGAACTGTTTGAGCATTAGCACTGAGTAGAGTGTTTGTTTGTTTTGTTAATTTGTGCTCTGCACTTAATTAGAGCATGAGCTAGGTGTGCTAATTGGACAGATAGAATGGATTGCCTCAGTGAAAAGGATGTGGGGAATCTAAGACTTCCAGTAGGAGAAGGAGGAGGACCATGAGGTTGAGCTAGAGGCTGAGGCAGGATTCAACTACCCATTGGAAAGGGAAATATTTGGGCTGTATAATGAGAGAGAAATGACTAGGTAGGGCACAGAGGTCCAGATGGAAACCCGAGGCTGAGACGCCAGCATGTCCTGGAGGGTGTTGTCCAGGTGGCTAGACTTCATAAAGTTCTCAGAAAAGAAAAGGTTTCCATCAGGTATTCAGCCTGGGAAGAACTACATGGAGATTCACGATTAACAGGAACATCCTAAAGATTTGAAGTCCTGTATTAAAGACCTTGACATTTGCAATACATCCCAGCATCTCTATATGGTTTGGGTCTGGAATGGTTCAGAGGTGGAGCATTGCTGGAGGAGCTGGGTCACTGGGGGCATGGCCTTGAAGACTATATCTGCTTCTGGTTTCTCTCTCTCTCTCTCTCTCTCTCTCTCTCTCTCTCTCTCTCTCTCTCTCTCTCTCCCTCCTTCCTGGATGCCATGAGCTGAGCAGCTTTCCTTTCCCACTCCCTACCGCCATCATCTTTCTGCTTTGGAGCTACCAACCATGGACTGATCCCCTGAAACCATGACCTAAGTAAACCTTTCCTTCTCTAAGTTGTTCTTGTCAAGTACACTTGGTCACAAGTGGCAAGAAGCTAACACAAATGTCCACAAAGTCCTCTTTGTTTAGAGAAAGGTCAGGGCAGGGTGTGTATTAATATTTTGTGCAAGAAGGGTTCTTTGGAAGTGCTTTGGAATATTTTACTGCAGACATGTAAAGGTCATGATTTATTTTTATGCAGAAGCTACATTAGTATTAATTAATATTTAGCACACATTAATCTGCATTTTAGGAAGCTTTGCCTAACAAATGTTTGCAAAGCAGATTCCAGGAGGAGCCATGGGGAACACAGGTACATCTTAGTTCAAATTTACCACTCCCTGCATGGGAGTTAAACCATGGATATGCATGTTTTTACTAAAATATGTTTTTAAAAATCTGGGTAGAAGCCGGGCGTGGTGGCGCACGCTTGTAATCCCAGCATTCGGGAGGCTGAGACCGGAGGATCCGGGTTCTCGGCCAGCCTCAGCTACCTAGTGAGGCCCTCTGCAACTTAGTGAGACCTGGTTTCAAAATAAAGAATAAAAAAATAGGGCTGGGGGTATAGCTTGGAGGTAGAATGCCCCTGAGTTCAATCCCCAGTACCGCAAAAAAAAAAAAAAAAAAAAAAAAAAATCTGGGTAGAACACTGACCACATCATGAGCCCTCACTATATGGAAGCTATTATGTTGTCTTCATTTTATCACGATAATGATGGCGGTCTAGGTCACATCATCCCTGCGTGGCCCACCCATGGGGCTTGTGGATCTTTGTGGAGTTGTTCCGCCTTCCTTCTCTGGACAGACTTTGGCATCATGTTACCCATGGTGGGCACCATCTTTCATTCTCCACTGAATGAACTGTTCAATGACTAAGCTGACTTCCAGCAGAGGCGGAGCCCACCAATCCGTGGCCTGGAATCTGTCAGATGACCCAGCAGCAGTCCCAATGAGGGGTCCAGCACCCCTACTCCCCAGGAGAGAGGACTCTCCCTGCACATGACGTGAGAGGTGAGGGAAGCACCATATGCCCTTAGTCCTCCTAGGAGGAGGATAAACAATATAAACAATGATGACAGCCTGGCACTAGCTCAGGTCTGCGGCTTCCACCAAGATCCATCCAGGTACTCTCAAGGCACTGCCCCTGGACACAGGCATTTGCTTTTGTTTTTAATTTTGGAGCAAAAGGAGGCTAGAGAAGAGTGATTAGTGAAACCTAAAATGAGGAGGGCAGAAAAGGAGAAGAGAACCCATCTGTCCCTATTCATCCAGATAAGCTACTTGTCACTCTGAAATTGGCAGGAAGCAATGCAGAGCTGTGGCAAATCCTGAATCCTGCCCATTGCCCACCAAATCATGATGTCTCAAGGCTCTCTTCACTCAGACCCCAGAGAGTGCCAGGGAAGTGTGGCTTCTCCTCCGTGGCTTCCATTTGTTCAAAGGAAGTAAGTGATGGACAGGAGGGAGTTGGAAGTTTGGGTGAGTAGAAAGGAGTTTGAACACGTGGCATGGTGGTGTACACCCATAATCCCAGTTTTTGGGAGGCTGAGACAGGAGGATCACAGGTTTGAGGCCAACCTCAGCAACTTAGCTAGACCCTCGGCAACTTAGTGAGACTCTGTTTCAAAATAAAAATAAATAAATAAATAGGGCTGGGGTTGTAGTTCTGAGGTAGAATGCCTATGAGTTCCATCCCCAGTACCAAAGAGAGAGAGAGAGAGAGAGAGAGAGAGAGAGAGAGAGAGAGAGAGAGAGAGAGAGAAAGAAAACACAGTTCAAGGTTTGAACTTCATCTGTTCTGTTCTTAAGATGTTTTACTAATCCTGCTGTCATAGTAGAGTGGAAATAGTATTGATCATTCAAACTGGGACAATTTTGAGAGAAACTCTTTATGAGTACTCTCTGATAATTACACGGGGACAATGAGCTTAGACCGAGTGTCCCAGACACACCAGAGCGTATGTCTGCTGTTATGTGCTGACTGTGCCTTCTGCCCTGCAAATTGAATAATAATAAATCACAGCTCTAACTCCCAGTGCCTCTGAATATGACCGTGTTTGGAGATAAGGGTTTTAAAGAGGTGATTAGGTTGCAATGAAGCTATTAAGGTGAGCCCTAATCTGACCTGACTGATGTCATTTGGAGACACAGAGATAGCAGGAATGCCTATGCACTGGGAAAAGACCTCGTGAGGACAGAACCAGAAGGTGGCTGTCTGCATGTCACCGAGAGAGGCCTCAGACATCCAAACCTTGATCTTGGGCTTCCAGCCTCCTGACCTATTGAGAAATACCTCTCTGTCGTTCAAGCCACCCAGTATTTTGTTACGGGCCATAGCAAGCTAATATAGCCACCGCTTTGCCTCATCTGTAAAAATGTAGAGAATCATGTCTATCTTTCTGGATTAAATTAGATGATGTATATGGTGCTCAGCATATCCTACTGCACTATAATGCACAATACAATGTATATAACCTTAGTAGACATGGCCCGTTTGAGGCTACATCCTGAAAGCTTCAGGTTCTACCAATTCTGGTTGATGTGCTGACATCTTAATCATATAGATAGTGAAAGCCATCAATTCCATAGAGCTTCTGGAAATGATAGCCTAAAGGATATATTTTTCTTTTAACTTGGAGCTTTAGGAAGAAAAAGGGATTAGTTAAGAATGACTGAATCCAAACTTTAGGATGTGAACTAGATAGTATAATTTATTATGATATAGTTGGTTTAAATAGAATGGTGGACATTGAACATTTAGACATGCAAAATGGTCTTCTGATAAGATTTTCTGGTCAAGATTGCCTGGCTGTTGTGCCTGGTATTGTCTCTGGTTGGGGCTCATCTGCATGACTCTTTCTTGTACAACCTCCTCTCTATGGACTTCTTCTGGATGCCCCTGGTAATTCTTTTTTTTTTTTTTTGGTGGTGCTGGGGATTAAACCCAGGGACATTCTACCTCTGAGCTACACGCAGTGTCCTAGTTGCTAAGGATGAGTGCTCTCTTGCTCTCTGATACTTATATGGTCAAATCCACTGTCCTCCTATCTCAGCCTCCCAAGTACTGGGATTTGAGGTATGCACCACCATGTCCGTTTCCCTGGTAGTTCTTAACTCCTCCTCTCCATGGTGGTGGTGGTCCTGGGGCCTTTCCTTATTGGATCTCAACTCTAACTCTCTGCAGATGTCTCTAGACTCTGTCCACCATGATTCCAAGTTCATTCTGTGACTGAGCTCATGGATTCCCAAGGAGGCTTGCATTTTCCACATGCACTGCCTGTGGGGGAGGCTCCTTACCATCAGGGAAGGAGGGGCTTTCTCTTCACGTGGATTGGGTTCTGTTCAGCAATGCCCTCTAATTTATGGGCTCTGGGCTCTGTACTTAGGGACTCATGACTCTGCTCTACAAGGAATTGTAGTGAGGTCAACACTGTCAGAGGCATCCCGTAGGCTTGGAATGCCACCATACTGACTTGGGAGCCTCAAGAGAGAAGCAGAAGGCCATTGCAAACCCAAGTTGGGAAGAAAGCTCCACTGCATGGTGTCCAAAGAACAGCAGGCACTCAGCACATGGTGGCTTTTTCCTCCAGGCTTCTTTACTGGGAGTTCCTCCAAGGTCACCCACTTTTACTCTTCTGGCATAAGGCAGAAAGGAGCCATTCCCTCTTCCTTATGGGATGTGTAATAAAATCTGTGACATTCACAGAAACAGTTTGAAGACAACCATGTAACCAATAGAGTTTGAGTCCTAGCTCTGGGCAAAGAAGAGCCTTCCTGCAACCCCAGGAGAGACAGCAAAGACAAAGCAGGGAACTCTATGTTCAAGTTCCTCTGGCCCCAGATTGGCTTTCTTCTCTGGGCTTCAGTTTTTCTCATCTGGCTGAATTTTTAAAAAAATATTTTGCCACTGGAACATGCTGTAGTCAAAAGATATGACCCTTTAGGAGGCCGATTTCTGCTTTAAAGAGAAGATTTATTAAAGGTACCAATCCCTCGGGAGGCTGAGACCGGAGGATCCGGGTTCGCGGCCAGCCTCAGCTACCTAGTGAGGCACTCTGCAACTTAGTGAGACTCAGGTTCAAAATAAAGAATAAAAATAGGGCTGGGGGTGTAGCTCGGAGGTAGAATGCCCCTGAGTTCAATCCCCATACCGCAAAAAATAAATAAATAAATAAATAAAAGTACCAATCTCATTCAGTAATTCGACAAACAGTCATGTAGGGCCTACAACTTGTTGGGAGCCCGATTCCATCTGTTTTCAGATTTAATATTTATTTGCATTACCATAAAACATCTTGCACATTCTCCTCTCATATGGATCCTTAAGATATAACACCTCGTTGGACATGAAGAGTTAAAAAACATATTCCAATCAGCCATATCTACATTTCCTATAAGCTTCTGGCATATAACTGTCCCTCATTCTATATTCAATATAAAATATACTGAATCCTTGTTGAGAGCCTGATCTGAAATTGGACATTCTCCTAGAAGTTTAAGGCATGGTTTTTGTTGGAAATATGACATGTGATATGCATGGTCCCCCAAATATATTTGAACTATGATGCCATGGTTAGAGATGTAAAGGATTTTAATAAAACTGACCAAATTATGTATATGCATATACAAATACACAAGAAGAAATATGGTATTAGGTGTAATCATAACTCACCAATAAAAAAAAAGAAAGGAATCGCTAAAAATATTTAAAGAACTTACTGTTTGGGTCTAGTCTTTCATTAATTCCAATTGTGACTAATTATGAATTTTTTATCATATTTGAAATAAAATTGCCCACTCTAGAAAAGTAAATGAGCATGCTAACCATTAAGAACAAGGAAAATAAACTTGACAGAAGATGGTATATCCTTCAGTTCGGGTTTCTCCCAGTCAATGAAGCCAAGGAATAAGATGGGAATCAGAACAGAATCCTCAATAATACAGAGGACTAAAGATAAAACCTTCTTAAAATATTTTCATGAATAATACAAGTGGTTTATCTGTTTTTAGTATTAACGTTAGGTCCTGAAGACATCTGGCATTGTTCTGTTCTTGGGGTATTTTTGGTTTTGTGTTCTCTACAAAGTTTATCCAAGTTAGTAGTACACTTTTGCTGCGGGCCGTGGGTCTTTTCTTTTGAGCTTGGGAAAGCTTCATCAGAACATTGGGGAAAACGTGGCATGCACTGTAGGCTGAGTCATGGTTGAGGATCAGGGTGAAGGCCGGGCCTCTGCACATGAACCAGGTGGTTGCAGCATCTTTGTGACTTCCAGCATGTGTGTGAAAGAACAAAAAGCTGTATTCTTTTAGAGTCCTGGTCACTGATCTGGAAAGGTCTCCAAAAGGCAGGACCAGGATGGGACATGAGGGTGGACAGAGGTAGCTGGGCCCTGAGACAAAATTCCTTTTTTTCCCCTTCTGGAAGTATTCTGCCAATGCATGAGCATGGAGGGTGGACCTTCTGCAGATTTTCAGGGTTCCTCTACATTTTTGTGCAGTTTCCATCAACAATCTTCCACCAGGTCCTTAGAGAGTTCCAGAACATCTTAAGCATCCGTCTCTGCTTCTTGGCAAAGGACTACATACTTCCCTTCTCTCTCCTCCCTACAAAGCATGAGGTTTCCTTAACCACAAAATTGAAACATGCAGCAACTAGACATCAATGGGGGGATTGAGGGGTTCTGTCTGAGTCAAATACAGACAAATACAGTTGCATTCAAGGTGTTATGGCTTGCATTTGGATTGTTTCCACACAAGCTCTCATGTGTTGAAAGCATGGTCTCCAGTGCTAGAAGGCTCAGAGGTGAGGCAGAGCTGGAGGAGATGGGTCACTGGGGGTGTGGCCATGGGAAGTATATATGTCCTCACTGTTCTCTCTCTCTCTCTCTCTCTCTCTCTCTCTCTCTCTCTCTCTCTCTCTCTCCTTCTCTCTCTCTCCTCTCCCTCTCCCTCTCTGCTTCTGGCCACCAGGAGTTGAAGAGCTTGCCTCCACCTGCCACTGTGTTCCTGCCTTAGAACTGGCCAACTATGGACAGAACCTGATACCTGAACCAAATAAACATTTCCTCCTCTATGCTGTTCAGGTCTGATGTTTTTGTCACCACCACAAAAAAGCCCATTAATACAAGGTAAGGCCACAGTGTAAATGCCACCTGGACGCTCTTAGGGAGACATCGCTTGGGCCCCCATTCACAACTATTCACCAAACTCTGCCTTTTCCCATGCTCCTCTGGGTCTTTTGTACAGTTTGAGGAGTCCTGTCTTTGAGGATGGCACATCTGCGCCTGGAGGTGCCTGTGTGAACCTGGAAAAACTAACCCACCTGTTCCTCGGTTTCCTCTCTCGCCCCTGTGGACAGGAGCTGCTGACTGAGTGGAGTGGAGTTTGGTACCCAGCCCAGGGCTTGGTGGGGAGCAGGGCTCAGGGGGAACTGGAGATCTGCCTCCCACGGGGTGGACACATGCCGAATGGGAATCAGAACACAGCAGGAGTCAGGCCAGATCATGCCGGCCCAGGAACTGCAGCCGTGGACAGACCGCTCGGGAAACACAGCTAGCTCCAAGTGAGGAGAGGATTGGGCTCTGCTCAGGTGATGCCAGCCACCTGCCGGGCTCGGCCCAGCCCCCATCTCGGAGCGCACGGCATCTGAGTGTCACTCAGCTGCAACAAAGCCCGGTGGGCCCAACAACAGGTGTCTCATTAAGCATGTCTCACTCTCCCAGGCTTACCAGCGACAGGCACCAAGCTCACATTCAATCACCGCTTAATCACAGCCAAACTCCATTAACAAGTCGTACTAATTACCAACTTCTAACAGTGTCTCCGGTTGGGAGGCAAAATATCTTCATCTTTTTAGATGAAAACTGGCTTGTCATCCTTTAACAAGACCTGTAATTGGGTCCTTTAAAAATCAAGGTCAAGGGGGGAGACGGGAAAAAACCCCCAGACCCAGTGTGGCTGGGTCCTGAGAATGCACAATGGGAAACCCTTGTTTGTTTTAATTTTGTGCCCACTGGGTGGCCCACAAGGGCCCAATTAGTTTGTTACAGATGCTTATTGTATTGGTTTCATTCTCCTCTTTCCCTTTTCTATTATTATTATTATTTTTTTTCTAGGAGGGATAAACTTGTAGCACAGATTGCAGGCCCGCAGGCATCTGAAGATCAACAACTAGTTTTCTGTGATGGAACCCCCAGTGAACCATGAACAATCATTTGAAGAATTCCTAATGCATGAAGTGAGGCGAGGAGGGGCGGAGGTGACTAGAAAAGAATCGGGTGTGCTTTTGAAATGGCCAGAAGGTAGATACTATTTCCCAAATGAGAGCAACTTTGTAGATTAGGAAAAAATCAAAGCAAAACAAAACTCCTCCCATCCCTTAAAATTTAGTTTCAGATCATAGTTAGATTGTGATTATTTGCACTACCTGTTTGGTTATAAGTCATTCCACTTTATTATTTGAAGATCATCTTGGTTTTAAAACTTGTAGTATATAGTATATAGAACTTGTAGGTATAGAATATTCTGGTATTATAAGAAATATGGAAGTTGTAGGCATTGAATATTCTGGTAGTATATAGAACATAGAACTTGTAGATATAGAATATTTCTAGTACATAGAATACAGAACTTGTATATATAGAATATTCTTCTAGTACATAGAATATAGAACTTGTAGATATAGAATACTCTTGTACTATATAGAATATAGAACTTGTAGGTAGAGACTATTATTTGCTAGACAAATATTACAAGTAAACTTAGTCAAAGGAATTCCCTATTAACCTGAAAGGTCCTCAGACCATTTGTGCCAGGGAAGTGGGATAGGTTGCCAAGAGACCAAAGAAAGTACTCGAATGGCACATGAGACATAAGGCTTTATTGAGAAATGCTTACAGGGAAGGTCCTGTGGCGAAAGGCTGAGCAGACAGCACCTCTATCCTTCAGGGTGCTTCACCAAGCCATGCCTCCTCTCCCTCGTGGTGTCTTGTGGGGTGGTGGCTGTGTTGGACCAGTGACACGTGCCTTTTCCATGGCAGCCTCAGTTCTGCGCCATTTGCCACTAAGCAAGGGACTTTATATGTTAGGCTGCAGAAGCGGTGACGTCACCAGCATCAGCTTGCTTAGTAGGCTCACTGTGCTCATATGAGCAGCATCCCAAAGACGGCTGCCCTGGCTTATGTGCAAAAGGCAACTTTCTATGGGTAATACTAACTTGCCCTACTTCCCAGCACCCTTCACTAGGGCCTCTACCTAGTCATTCTGGCCCAGGCGGTCTTTTTGGTCCCTTGGCGTGGCTGGAGACGTGTGAACTGAAAGGGGAATTTCAGGAGCGTGGCATTTGTATGTCCTCCTTTTCTTTAAGGATGACACGGTGCACATGCTCATGTAGGGAGCCTGTGGGTGACATCCCTCTGGTGTCCAGCTCAGAGCAGCCAGCGCTAGCAATGGTGGCAGGGGTGAGGGCGGGAAGCAAAACTATAATACAACACAGCAGAAATGTGAAGAATTACCTTTTGCTCTAATTTTCTATTGTCCAATGAGAGGGCATATAGTCCAAGTAGTTGACCTCATCCTGCCTTTTATTGAGACACTTGAGACTGAACCAAACTACCTTTTCGAAATTCTCAATTGTGTGTTCCTTGATGGATACGTGAGAAAAGTTTTACGAGTTCTGAGTTACAAGAAGTTTGTCTTTCTTTTTAAGTTTCTTCTCCAATAATCCTGATGTCTTCAAGGATCTAGCCAGGATCCACACACACATACACACACTCACACATACATACACATATGCACAAACACATGCACACACATATACACACACACTCACATACACACATACACACTCACACACACTCACACACTCACACACATACACACATATACACACACATACACATATACACACACATACACACATACTCACACACACATACACACTCACACACACATATACACACACTCACACACACATACACACATACACACATATACATATACACACACATACACACATATACACATATACACACATACACACACATACACACATATACACACATACACACATATACACACACACTCACACACACTCACACACATACACACATATACACACACATACACATATACACACACATACACACATATACACACACACATACACACTCACACACACATATACACACACACATACACACATACACACATACACATATACACATACACACATATACACACACATACACACATATACACACATACACACATACACACATATACACACACACACTCACACACACATACACACATATACACATATACACACATACACACACACACACACACACACACTGGGAAACATCAATTGATGTTATTCATCATATGAACAAAATAAATAAGGAAAACCTTATGATTATTTCAATAAATATGGATAAAGCATTTTAAAAAAAAATCCAACTCTTTCTGAAAGCTCCCAGCAAAGTAGAAGTAGAGGGGAACTTACTAAATCTAATAAGGGGCATATACTGACAACCTCCAACTAACAGAACACTGAAGGTGAGAGACCATAGACTTCCCTATGAGGTGAAGAACGTTACAAGGATGTTGATGGTCAACAAGCATTTATTCAGCATCCTACTGGAAGCTCTTGTCACAGCAATGAGGCAAAACCAAAACAAAACAAGCCCCAAACCCCATTCATATTAGGAAAGAAGAGCTCTGACTTTATTCAGACATGCTTGTC